>JAQIXH010000759.1:0-11253 GCA_034700145.1 Panagrolaimus detritophagus | reverse complement strand
TTGTTTAAAATGTATCCATCTGTATCACGGAATTCTGATATATCTGTTACATATAATAAACAATAGAATGTCAAAAAGAAACAAATTTGTAAAATTACTAATGTTGGATTACCCTGAAAATAGGTCAATGAGTTAAAAAAATAATTTCTTTTAAAACTAAAATTATGATTAAAAAATTTAGGGAGGAGTCGAAATTTTGATTTCGAAAAAATCGAAATTGTTGTTTTTCGATTCTGGTTGAGAAAAATTATTTTCGATAAAAAAAAACACATCAGTTATTTCGATATTTTGATTTCGGCAGATATTTGGCAGAACACTGATAATAACACTTTTGTACTTTTATATAAAAGTCTTTTTATCAGTAAAAAAAATTTTGAAAAAAAAATCATAAATTAAAATTTTGTTTTTTTAGACACTTAAAAACATATACCCCCTATATTTGTGCTTTTTTTTCAAATCACTATAAACATTTATTAAAGTGCAAAAAATTACCTCAGTGATTGTTATTGCAGTCTGTTGATAGGCATCGTTTTCAGTAATTTCAGGAGAAAGACTTTCAACAGAAAATACTGACATTTTATTTGTATAAAATTTAATTAAATTATCATCATCTATTTTTTGTACCTAAAAACTATTTGGTTTTTCAAATTATGTAACATTTTAAATTTACAGTAATTCCATCATTTACAAATTTGCCATTTGTTTCATTGTAATAAAATGCTGCTTTTGTTATTGCTTTTGTTGAATATATAAATGGAAATTTTCGAGTATAATATGTTTCACTGTCGTAAGAAACTTTTTCATAATTATTTTCACTCATATTTTGATATCCCATTGCAATGTAATATCTGCCAGCTTTGTTTTGCATTGATTGTTGATCAAGAAATAAATTTTTTGTGCCTAAATTTAATATTTTTTTTACTCAAAAAAGCTGAATTTGGTTTTTCGAAGGAAAAGGTTGTGCCGATTTTCCGGCCCCAGTTTTGCGGCAGAAGTTTGTGTGGCACAACTTTTTGCGGCTAAAAATTTTCCGGTTTCAATTTTGCGACTTCAGTTTTGCGTCTGAAATGTTTGGGAACAATTGCCGAAGAGTGGATGGATTTTTTTTCCAACAGTAAAATTTGCATAAAATACAGGAAAAAATATTTTGAAATAAAATCCATCCACTATTCGGCAATTGTTCCCAAACATTTCAGACGCAAAATTGGGGCTAGAAAATCGGCACAGCCAAATCTTTTTGCGTCTTTAATTTTGCGGCTCCAACATTTGCGCTAAATTTTGTGGCTATTCTTACTTAAACTTATGAAAATGTTGCAGCCGCAAAATTGAAGACGCTAAATTGAGGCCGGAAAAATTGAACCCGCAAAATTGGGGCCGGAAAATCGGCACAGTCATGAAAAAATTTGTTATAAAAATGTTGTTTTAAATTTAGAAAAAAATATTGCAAAAAAATTATCAAAAATCATATTATGGTTTTTTTTAAATTAAAAAATTTTAACAAACCATTTGGATTCAAAGTAAAGTTTAATTCATTTTCAAAAGGCATTGGACCAGGTGCAGTTTGATAATTCATATAAAATATAATATCAGAAATATTTGCTGAATAATTTCCAATCATTTCAACTTCAAGTTCTAATGTTTCATTTGATTGTTCGATTACAAATGTCTGAATATCAAAAACTTCAAACTTTCTGTAACGTTTTGAATCAATTTTTATTGGAGCATTATGTTGAATTTTATTATTTCCAGTAATAATAATAGGAGATATTGTGTTTTCAATTGGAATAATTTTACCATCTATTGTTTTAAGTGTTGCATTTATATATCCGGATGTGGCCAAAGATGTTGAATTTTCTTCCAAAGACATAAATATATTTTTTTCTTGACAAAAAAGTGATAATCGATAAATTTCTTGTTCGGTTAAATTTGAAATATTTAAATCGGATACTTTATTTGGGAGTTGTATTTTCCAATCGTTGCAGGAATGGGTTTGTGTTAAAAGTTCAGAAATGTTTCCAAAAGAAGTTTTTAATGTTGTTCCATCAGCCTAAAATATGTTAAACATAAAAATATAAAAATCAAAAAAAAATTAGTTATATTATTATGATTCCTATCTTATAATCGGCAAATCGGTTTTAAAAAATACGTTCTTTAATTTTTAGGTTTGAAGCTTTAATTTTAAAAAAGGGCTTTTTGGATAGATTTTTGAAATTCAATTGTTTTATATTTGCTCCAAAAAAAATAATGTGGCAAAAACTAATATAAGATCAGGCACAGTCGTAAAAGATAATGCTCATTTTTTCATTTTTTTAACAAAAAAAAACACAATACCAAAGCATTTTTTGACTGAACAGCTCATTCCAAAGTGGTGGAACTCTTTCGAAAAATGTCCAAGACATAATATTTCTTTAATGCAAATTTTAATTTCTACGTCAATGTTTCATTTGTGAAATTCAAAACTTACTGAATAGCTAAGAGTTCCTTCCCGTTTTCCCTCTGATAAAACCTTTTCAACTTTAACATCTTCACCCGCAGAAATCATTGCATTCATTGAATAAATTAATTGTTTTGCATATTCTTTTTGATGAAATAATGTTGCCTTTTTTTGACATTCTTTTTCATCAAAACAGTATTCATTGTCAGCTTAAAAATACTGATTATAATTAATTTAAAAAACTAGGATTCAAATTTAAAAAAAAGATATAATCAGGGATGTGCGGAAGTACTTCCGGGGAACACGTTTACGCAAATTTTTTCTCAATAAAAAATAATTGTTTTTTAAAAAAATACATTTCTGATCTACTTTTTATCATAGCGGAAGTAAGCTCTAATTGTTTAATAAAATCGTATATTTGAATTCTGTTTGGACAGATATAAGCTATGATAAAAAGTAGATCAGAAATGTATTTTTTCAAAAACAATTATTTTTTCAATATTGAAAAAAAATTTGCTGAAAAGTGTTCCTCGGACTTCCGCACATCCCTGGATACAATTTTTCAAGTTTTTATTTTTACCTGGATTTGGACGTAGCCAATTAAATGTTTCGTCAAAATTAATCCATGATTCTTCTGCAAAAGATTCCAAAGGATTTGAGAATGAAGTACCCAAAGCAATGCTGATGTCATCAGAAATACTTAAAATATTTTTTGCTGAAATTTCAAAATCATTTTCATCTAAATTTTTGCCATTTTTCTTCAAATAATCTGTTACATTTCCAAAAATTTCTAACAAAGCTTTTTGAGCTTTGAGATTTAATAAATTCTGTTTCTTCAATTCTAAAATATTGAAATTAAACTTTTGAAATATATTTCAGTAAACATACCATTTTCATTTAAATTAATTCCATTTCCTGCCAAATTTTCATATGCAATCGCATAACCATTTTTTGAAGTTCGATACAATAAACCACCAGAAATTTCAATTTCTTTACCATTTTTATATGTAACAATTGTTTTATAATTATTAACAAAATTTTCATTTAACAAAGCTTTTTCAATATTTAATGTTATTTCATCATTATTATTCAACGAAACATCCCACAAAACATTCTTTAATTCTTCAATTTTTGAATCTATTGAATTTGCTTGATAGAATAATGACGAATCAGAATATTTGATAAAACTATTTTTGGAAAAATAAACAACTTTTCCATCATCAAAATCAAACTAAAAAAAGTCAAAAAATGAAAAAAAACTTTTTAAAAAAAGTTAGTTCGGAAGTTTTTGAAATTCAAATTTTTTTACTAAAAAGAAAGCTCAAAAAATTTGTCTAACAAAGAAAAAAATGGACATGTTGAAATCAGTTCCGCTGTTTTTATTGGGTCAAAAAATGGGTTGGCTTTGTGTTCTTTTAATTTTAATTTTTTTTTGTTAAAAAAAACGAAAAAACTAGCAATATCTTTAACAACTGTGCCTGATCTTATATTAACTTTTCATGCCTTTTTATATTAAAATTATTAATCAGCATAATAAACTGAGTGGGATAACAGAAAGTGTTGAAAAAAAATGTATGTAAAAAAACAAATATAAGACAGTCGTAAAAGATAGTGCTCATTTTTTCATATTTATGGGAAAAAACATAAAAAGAAAAAAAAACACAATGCCAAAGTTTTTTTTGACTGAACAGCTGATTCCAACTTTTGAAATGATCACGTGAAAACACTACAAACTTACATATCCAGAAGAAATATTTATAGTACTACCTTGCAAAAAATCAGTTTTAAATTCATCGATACTTTTCCATTTTCCATCGATTACCAAAGAAGAATTTGTAACCAATCGAGAAGGCCCAGCAATGTTGAGTTCTTTTTGATCTACAAAAAATAAATGTTTCATGCATACTTTTTTTCTGAAAAGATACCTCCAAATCCAGTAATCAAAATAGCAGGAAATTCTTCATTTCCGCCAATGTTAATTTGGATATTTTTGCCAGGATTTAATTTTTCCATAAAATTTTTATTAATATTTTCCAATTTTAAAATTTCTGGAATAATTGCTTTCCAATTGTATCCGGTTTCTGCTGAAAGGGAATTTGCATTTATCCATTCAAATTCTGAAATCCATAATGAAATTTTTTCTTTTGCATTTTTGAATTCCAATTTTCCACTTTCAATTTCCATTGAAACATCAATTATTGTGGAATTTTGCATTTCAATATTAAAAAATAATTTTGATTTTTCAATTTTTAATGATTTGCCAATCAAAAAATCATTGATTGAAGAATTTGTAAGAGCCTAAAAAATATAATATTCAAATTTTGAAAAAAAAAGTAATGTTGAAGTTTACCGGAAAAGTTAAATAACTTTGGTTTTTCGATAATGAAATAAAAGTTGTAAACGTTGCTGAATTTTCAAGGGTTTGATTAATGCCATAAAATGGAAGGGTTTCATTAATGGAGATATTCCATGCAGTTATAAAAGTTAAAAATTGAGGATAGGAAAATTCAGAGTAGTTATATGTCTAAAATATATATTTTTCAAAGCAAAACTGGAACTCGAAGTAGACATTTTAAAAAAAAACTTTTTTCAGTTTTGAATAAAAATCAAAAAATTGTTCAACCAAACGCAGTCTAAAGTAGGGCTGGTCGGTGGTAAATTTACCGAGGGCTGATTTACAGGCAAATTAAAAACAATTGTGTGTAAAACAAAAGAGAAAATTTTTAGAAAAATGATGAAAATTTTCCAAAATTGATTTTAAAAAAAATTTTTTTAGAGACGGATATACTAAAAATTTAGTTCTTTTTTCTTAAAAATCATGTTTTTTGCGTTTTTGAAGATCGAAATTGTATTAATAGCGACAATGAAAAATCAAAAAGTGATCTGTTTAGTCAAAAATAAGTTATTTTCACTTAAAATTCAATTATTAAGCACGCTTTAGACTTTTAAAGTCATTTCTAAGCTAAATTTGGGTGAAGAAATTTTTGTTTTTTTGCTCCACTTTTTTGCTCTCTCTCTTTTTTTGTTTGATGCGTTCAAACACAGAATTGGTCTCAATGCGAATGATTGCACCCTTTCAATGGTCAACTTTGGACTGCAAATCTTTATGGTGAAAAATCAAAAACTTGTTCAACGGTGAAATTTCAAGATTTTAAAACTTTTAAAATTCTTACCGCAGTATTACCAAAAAATGACACACCAAATGTTGATTTTTGAAATTTTCCGGGTTCTGCATAAAATACTTTGTCATTTCCATATAAAAAAACGAATGCAGAAATATTTTTATATTCGACAGTAACCTGAAAAAAAAAGAATTCATTTGTGTCAAGAAAATCAAAATTTCTTTTTTTCATCAAACATTTTGTGATTGCAAAAATGACGGAAATTCAAAAAAAACTTACATCGAAAGAATCAAATGAATTATCTTGCATAAATTTTGCAACCCGAAAATCTCCTTCAAGAAAGATTGTGCCATTTATGACACTTAAATAACCTTTTGTAAGAATTAGATCACTTCCAGAATTTTCAATTTTTGCATATGTGATTTTTCTGTTAAGTAAAGGAGTGCCGTTAATTGAAAAACTTTGAGATTTCTTCAAAATGTTTGAAGTTTTTTGAAGTAATTGTAGCAAATCAGAGGAAGAGTTAATTTGGCTTTTGCTGAGATCCATTAAAATTTTTCCAACGAAATCAGCTTTTTTATCATTTGTTTTTGCAAATTGTGTGTTGATAAAATCGATTATTTCATTTTGTGATAAACCATCAGTGAATTCAATCATCTCATTTTCCAAAGTAGTTTTTAATGCATTTGTGATTTCTTCAGGAGTCTGAAAAAAGGCATTAAAATCCGTGAATCGGCATTTAACTTCTAAAATAAGACAGTGGAGGATAAAATTTTAACAAAAATTTAAATAATAAAAAATTGGAGTTTAATTTTAAACTTTTTAGTGGATTTTGCAAAAAACTTTGCTAAAATTTACCAATAACTGTCCAATAAGTATAAATTAGACTGTTCATAAAAGTATTGGCATGTTTTGCAACAAAAAAATTATTTCATTTTTGAAAAAATTTTTCGGGAGATTTTGGAAGATTCTGCCGCAAAAAGTAGGAGATCTCCATTTAACAACCCTACTTACAGCGTTACGATTTCGAAATTTCCAATCTAAAAATACAAAAACACTTTTTGGTAAATTTTCATTTTCAACGATTTCATTAAGAAATACTTCATTTTCAAATGCATCAAAAATTTCATCAATTTCTGACAATGTCTTTGTTTCATAAGTGTAATTCCAAAACTTAAAAAAGTGAAATCAGTAATTTAGACTTAAATAAAAATGACTTACAGAAATTAAAGATGTTGCTTTTACCGATGCTATTTCCTGAAAAAAGTTTTCTTACATTTTTTTTATGTTTTTTTTTAACTTACCGGTAATATAAAAATACTAAATAAAAACAAAAGTTTATAACGCATTTTTTAGCAAGCAAAAAATATTTTAAGAAATGTTAAAGAAATTTTAAAATGATGATTTTCTAGAAATTTACAAAAAATATCTGAAAAATAATTTCTATAGCAACTTTAGAAAAAATCCAGGAATCCATAGCAATTGAGCAATAAAAAATAATAGTTGTGTTTTTTTCAAAGAGATATTTTTATTACATACTTTTAACAATTTTTAAACATATTTTCAACTAGGGTTGGGAAATGGTGATCACCCACTTTTTGAAATCATTTCACCCGCAAATCACCCGACCATTTTTTGAAAAAAAAATAATTTTAACTTTTTTTGTGTTTAAAAGCACAAAAAAAGTTAAGTTATTTCTACAGCAGCAATCAATATCGACATTTATCGTATCTTGTTCTTAAACATCTTTAAATATTGCGATTTCAATATTATCTTGTTGAAAATAAAATTTTTTTTTTAAAAAATTACATACTGAAAATCGGGTGATTTCGGGTAATCACCCGGGTGATTTCCCAACCCTATTTTCAACAATTTTTTAAACATAAAATACCAAACTAATGTCTTTACCAAAGAGACTGTTTAAAAAAAGGAAATATCATCGAATCGAGAATCGTCAAAACCAGAATAAAAAAAATCATAAACTTTTTTTATTAATTAAAATGGAAAAAAAGCTTTTCTTTTTCTTGAAATTTAAATGTTTTTTTGACATTTTTATCTGAGACATTTGAGGCAATTTCTTCAAAGATATAAATAAATAATTGTTTAATAAATATTTGCATTTCCAGATATTTTCCCCGAAAATGCTGATCCAAAAACTTTTTAATTTTTATGACACAACTTTGCAAACACCTAGCACCTTTGATACTTGGGTAAAAAACCAATGAAAAAATATTCTTCTAAATTTTATGCATTTTTTGATTTTTATCGAAAATTGCGTTGCAGTTTTTTTATCTTTTTTTTCCTTTATTTTCTTCCATTTATATTTTTTGTAATCTCTCTTTTGTCAGCTGCAAAAAAGCGCTGTGTTTTAAAAATTAGTGTTTGCTTTCTTTTTCGTCTCTATTTTTCCAGTGATTTATTTTTGCAAACGAAAAACGACCCAATCGTTTCTTTCGTTTATTTTTCATTTTGAATAAAAAATTTAAAAAATATTTTTTCATTGGTTTAATTACCCAAAGTTTGAGGTAATAATTAATTTCGATCAATTTTTATTGTGGCGAGAAAAAATTTAAATAAATTTTGGAATGCTTTCATTTCTTTAAACGAAAGCAAATAAAATCAAAGCTAATTACAGCAAAAAAATTGTAGATTTCGGCGACATGTGATAAAATCACAATATGGTTTAGTAATATCGTTTTTGAAATGCAAATTTTAAGACAAAATTGACGAAAATGCTTAACTTGAAGTCAGAAATTCCACAACTTTTGACGAACGTTTCCTTATTTAATATATAGAATATAGCTGATCTTTTGAGTATTGTATGAAATAAAATAAAAAAAAGTAAAAGGCAGAACTTAGCTATAAAACGCTTTAAAACTAATTTTTTTCTTGTAAATTTGAAAAAAAGCTTTTTCACTGCATTTGTTGCTGCATAGCTATTTGCAAATTGACAAAGAAATATTTGTAAAAGCTGCAATGTTTAGAAAGGTGCTAAAGTGCTGATCCATATTTTTTATAAATCACATATTCTTTTGTTTAAATTTGGTGTGACTCTTTATTTTTTAATCAACAATTGAGACACGAAAAAGAGAGAGACTGCAGAGATTTAAAATATTAAAGTCAAAAAATTTTTGGTTTAAAAACAGGTGTATTTAAACAATTAAAGAAATAATTTGTGATTGCTCAAAATATCATTTTTAGTGAATCAAAAATTCTGTTATTTAAATACGGTATGTGGAAATCACTACCATAAATAATTCGCATAAAGCAAATATTTACTTTGCTTTCCGGAAAAAAAGGTGTCAAAATTTTTATTCAAAATTAATTTGAAAGACCATAATTTTGAAATTGTATTTATTCAGACACACCTTTTTTAATTCAAATGTCCACAAAAATACAATTTTTCATATCTTTTTCTCTCTGATGTCTCTCGTTTTCCAAAAGCTATCAAAAAATTCGACACAAAAAGAAAAGAAAAATATGGTCACTGATTTTTAATGGAAGTAAAAAAAACGTTTGTGGACAATAATAATTCGTTTATGGTTTTTAATCCGATTATTGGTATTAGAAAATTGCAATAATATTGACATTTGTACCCTTTTTGTTGCAGATTTTTTAGTATAAATAGTCAAAAAAATGAACAAATATTAAACCATTATAAATCATTTATAACTGTTCTAATCAAAATCAAAAATGTTCGCTTCAAAAACTTCAACAACTCTTGTCCTTGTTTCATTGATGCTTTTATCAATCTACACTTTAAATGTAAGTTATTATAATTTAACGAATAATTAAACGATAAACTTTTTAGGCAAATGCAGATGCCTGCTCTGATGTAAAAGCAAAATCTGAAGCTGCTCGAGTCAGTGCAGAAGCTGCATGTGCCAAAGCTGCCGAAATTGCAATTAATTCTGCAGATTCCACAAAAGCCGTTGCAAAAAAAGCTTGTGATGATGCAAAAATTATTGCCAAAAATGTTGCTGATAAAGCTGCCGCAGCTGTTTGTTAAAAAAGAACCGTTAATTAAAATTCAAATCTTTTTATTAAATTTGCATTTTAAAATGTGATCTTTTGATTCTCTCATTAAAAATTTTGTCGTATTTTATTTTAATAAAAATTTTCTACAGATTTGGATGTTTGTACAAACATTGTGCAAAAAAGCATAAAATATTGGATTTCGAATTTCGAAACTAAAATTTTTTGTAGATTTCGTTATTTCTTTTTAAAAATGTCATTGTTAGCTGTGAGAAATTCACACCACCTTTTGACAAAAACGAGACTTCACATTAGCGTAATTTTCTTCCCTTAAATTTCATAAAAAAATACAAATGCGAATTCCTATTTAACTCGGGGAATTTCGTGTTTTTTTAAAAAGTTCCTTTTAGTCTCTTTTTTTTATTAAAGATATATGAATCACCCAAAAATTCCGGTAATTGATCTTCGAGAAATTCAAGAAACATCTTGTTTATTTTTAAGCATTATTGGATTAGTACTGAATTTTTTGTTAATATATTTAATTCTAAAACGGACGGGCCCAAAATTAAAAAGTTATCAAAAAATATTGTTACAGAATTGTATCGTTGATATTATTTATAATATTGCAAATGGAATTACTAGAACTGTAAGTTTTGGCACAAATTTTTATAAGCCATTTTATGTAATTTTCGACTTATTTTCAAAATTTACGGATTTCAAAAAAAGAAAATTCCTCAGATGAGGCCAAAAATTGGTTGGTAGACTAATTTGAGGTCAGAGATCTCGAATTTAAATTCCATATGTCTCATTTTTATGCAAGTTTTTCATCTAACATATGTGGTACCCCTAAAATCATTAAAAATTGAAAAAAAAAATTTTTGCTATAAGTGATATATCATTCGACGCTTCTTGACGAGATACAACTCTTTTATAAAGGGTGCATATGTCTAGGATAACTTTTTACATGCAAAAAAAAAGTTAAATGGGGAACATGTTCCCCACATGCAATGTTCCATTCCAGTACTACTCAAAAAAAAGTTTTAATAGGGTCAACCGAAATGCTTCAACTTCAAATACATTTCTGACATGTAATTAGTTATCCTAGACATATGAACCCTTTATAAAAAAGTTGTATTTCGTCAAGGTGCGTCGAATGATATATTATTTGTAGCAAAAAAAATTTTTTCGATTTTTAATGATTTGAAGGGTATCACATATGCTTGATGAAAAATTTGCATAAAAATGAGACATATGAAAGTTAAATTCGGAACAATTGCCGAATAGTGGATGGATTTTTTTTCCAATAGTAAGATTTGCATAAAATACAGGAAAAAATGCTTTGAAAAAAAATTCATCCACTATTCGGCAATTATACCTTAAATTCGAAGTCTCTGACCTCAAATTAGTCTACCTACCAATTTTAGCCTCATCAGAGGATTTTTCTTTCTTTTGAAATCCGACGAGAAAGTCGGAAATTGCAAAAAATAGCTTTTATGAGTTATGAAGAAAATATGCAAATTTTCAGCAATCCGATTTCAAAGACGGCAACTTTTTTCTTATTATGACAAGTGCCTTTGGTCCTATTCCATCACCATTTAGCAATCTATTAATTGCATCTTGGGTTTTTGCATTATTTTATTGTGTTACATCTTTGCCCGTACAATTTATTTATCGATATTATCTTATTGTAAAAGAAAAACGAATAAATGGAAAAAATTATGC
>JAQIXH010000758.1:0-11256 GCA_034700145.1 Panagrolaimus detritophagus | reverse complement strand
TATAAAATTTCAAGATATTTTCCAGCATTTAATATTTGAAATTCGGTAAAGAAAACATTTATATTTACAAAAGACAATGTTTTTGCTTCACAAAATCCAATTTTTGGCACTAATTGTGAAATGATATTGGCATTAAAAAATTGTAGTCTATAAATAATCCATAATTTATTTGGAATTTTATCAACACCATTGACGCAACGACAGCTATCATCCAACATTTTATATCCAATATTGTCAACCGAAGAATTTTCAATAGCTTTTACCGGAAAATAAGTCAAAAAACTTTCAGATTGAAAATATTTGCAAATTTGCATTAATTTTAATGTAATTCGAGGATTTGGACTATTAGCTTTAATCCATCGTAGAACATCCGATGGAAAATGACATGGTGGAGGGGTGACCGGAATTTGTTTCAGATCCATTTTAGACTTTGACAAAATTTTTTTGTCAAATTTTATCCTTACAAAGCTGAAAAAAGAGTTGAAATTTCACGAAATTTTAAAAAATAAATTTAACAAAAAAAGAGAAATACAACCGGACATAACTCAACCAATAAATTTTGTCTTATCCTTATCCAATTTTTTTTTCACTCTGCAGTAACAATAAATGGCAACCAAATGCACATATTTTCAAAGAAATCAATAATAGTTTAAACTATATTACCCACACCATGGATTAATGTTAAACTACAAAAGAAAATGCAAGACAATAATATTCGGACAAACGACAGCATAGCCTTAAATTTAGGGACTGTCGCTGTCAAAAAACGTTTTCGCTTTTACCAAAATTATTGATACAATAATATACTTTCGGATATTTTTTATCAAATGGCAGAAGCAGAATTTTTTTATCCCCTCTCCGAAAAGTTATTGGATACGAAGTCGAGCGACTACAACAGAAAATGGACAGATAAAAAACCCAAGCAGGCGATTGCAAAATTTCGTGTGTCTGTGGTTAGCACTTCAGCCTTTTATGCATGGTCGCACGCATGGCCAGGTTCGAATCCCAGCTGGTGTAAAAAAATTACTTCATAAAAAAATGTCCAAAAAAATTTTTATATTATAAATTACTATTTGTAGGTTATTAAAAAGTTAAATAAATGTAATTTAATAATAGTGGTTATTTTGTAAAAAATACTATTTGGGTCAAAAAAGGATAATTTTTAAAAATAGTTGTTTTTTGATTATTTTTATCAAAATTGTTTTCTTTTTATTTTTTATTTTTTCTATTTTTCTTTTTTTAAACTACAAGTAGTAATTTATAATGTAATAACTTTTTTTTATAAAGTAATTTTTTTGCACCGGCGGGGATTCGATCCATGTAAATGCGTGCTACCATGTATGAAAGGCTGAAGTGCAGTGTTCTCCCGCTCCCAAAAAGAGCACCTCGCTCCCAAAGGCAAAAATCTGTCAAATTTTATTTTATTATCATAATTTTTTGATAAATGTTTAGTAAACATGCATTAGATGGCTGTGGCAAAGTTTTGTTTATAACAGAAAAGTATGAAATAAATGCCGAGTTTGGGAGCGTCATTATTTATATGTCGTCGAATTATTTGATAACCATGTTTAAATTTGGATTTTGTGCATATGGGAATTTTAGTTTCACAAACAAGCCTCGGGTGAACATGAATATTATTTTTGATGATATCCAGAAAATATTTGTTATTCAAGTTTCGCTTAAACTTTCAAGTAAATCGCATTTCTTTTTTTTGTATTATTCAAGAAATCACCTAAAACCGTATAGAGCCGGAAGCTCTTTAGTTAAGTTTTAAAGAACATTTTAGAAGATTGTTTCAAAGTTACCACAATCAGTTGTTTGTGGATACAATGTCAACTTTCTAAAACAGTTATCCCTTGGAAAAAATCTACAAAATATTCAAAGAAAGAGTTACAGCTAATTTGAAAATGGAAGCCATAAATGTGAAAGGATTTTTTAAGAAATTTTGTAATTCTTTTAAAGCTATAATGTAAAAGTTTTTTGCAAAAAAATGTGATTCCGGAATCCATCACATAAATTTTACGAATTCAATTTTCAAATAGCAAAACCCTAAAAAAGGGAAATAGCCAGGAATGATCTGCCCTTCATTTTACGACTTTTGTTTCGTCGTTTCTTTTCAAGCAAAGAAAATGTGGCTGTTTATCGAAGGACGAACAAATACTTCCGTTTTTTCTATCAGTTTTCAAACCAACCAAAAAACAACCCCCCCTCTTTTTTTAAAGTGCAGTGTTAGATTTCTGCTTTCGGGACATTTTCTCTTTCTCTTGCATTTTCTGTCTTTCTCTTTTTATTATTTTTTGTTATAAAAAAGCAACTGCGACAAAATTGACAAACGACTATTTTTAATTAGAAAGAAAAAAAGCAGTAGAACAAAAAAGAAAGGAAAATTCTATTTATTTTTTTGCAACATTGAGAAATACGGGTTCTAAAATTTTGTATTTTTTGGCTACTATCTTTTTTGAATATTTGATATAATTTTTGCCAAGGATAAACCATTATTTACTTAGAAAAAAAGAATTTCCTCTAAGGGTTTGTTTTTTACTTACAGAAAAAAAAGTTTTTAAAACTCCGGTTTTTCATTAAGCCCCGGCGACTTTTAGAAACCACCCTTAAAGAAGCGTTGAAACACCGATATGATAGCAATAAATTCAAAAAAGTTGTTCCAATAAAAAAATATTTAAAAATTCTGTTTATTTCTATAATTTGTAATTTTTTAAAAAAAGTTGCACTTATTATTCATTGTTTTAATTTTAAAGTTAGTGTCTGCTTTCATTATATTTTACTTTTTTTACTTAGAAAAAATTTAAACTTTTTCGTTAGAAAAAAAGAATTACTAATATAACCTCTAAAGGTTTGTTTTTGCACTCAACTAAAAAGTGCCAAAAAAATGGTTAAAGTTAGCTTTAACTTTGTAAATTTTGGCTTTATTAATGGATCTTTGATTATTAATTTGGCTTCAATTAATTCAAGTTTACAAGCATATCAATAATTGGATTTTGTCATGTGCTATTCTTGCAATAAAGGACTGCCCAGATCTGACGTCGGGTTTTTTTTGGAAATTTCTGAACCCCCTTCCCCCACCCCCTAAATCCGACGGCGTCAGATTGAGGTAACTATTAAAATTTAAAAAAAATCTTTTAAGATTAATTAATAGAATTTTTGTTTTTTAATGCTTTAAAGAAAAATTTTATTAATTAATCATAAAAAAACATTTCTTAACGAAAGATAACCGAGACCTTTGTAATACTTTTCCTTTGTTCATGTCTGAAAAATAGAAATTAATTTTCGACAGAGAATTTACAATACCTACAAAAAATATAATAGCAAACTGCTTTTACATTTATTTTAACTGTAAAAATAATCATGAAACTTTTAATTTTTTTGCCGTTGCTCTTGTTTTTAAGCAAAATCTTATCCGAATTGAAATCCGAAAAGCTAAAATGTACATATTTAACACTTTTTAAATTGAAAAGACGTTTCATTGTTTTCAAAAAACAAAGCAAAATTTGTAAATTTCAATAAATTCTGAAACCATAAATTAATGAAACTTTTGACTTGTTATCATTTGTTGACGTCTGAAAAAATAAATACAAAATTTTTAACAATAGAGTTGAGTCAGCTTTCATTGTTCAAACTAAAGTCTAACAAAACAATGGTTCTAAATTTATATAAAATAAAAGCTGTTTTCACATTAATTGTACTAAAAAGTCATGAAACTACTTTTAATTGTTTTTGCTGTTTTTGGATGTGCTGTCGCACAAGTCGGTGTTTATCGGCAACCGCTTATTCGAGTTGAAAGTCGAAAAGAAAAAATGATTAAAGATGGTAAGATTTTTTGTTGTATTTAGTTATCATAAGAAGATTGTTAGCATTGAAAACAGTGTTGTTGCACTACACGTTCAACTTGGTCCGGCACGAAAAAATTATGGCTGCTTTCAAAGATGTTGTAGATATTGTGAAAAAAAAATTTGTTAAAATTTCGTAGGTTATTTAATTTTTTTATGAGTTTTCATTTTTGCCTGATTTTATAAATCATTCGCGAAAATAATGCAAAATCTTGCAAACGTTAGAACTTTGCAACCAGACATCCTCATCCTGTCAGTAGTGCCTCTAAAACTGCCTTAGAGGTATTATAAAGTCAAACAAAAAAGAAAACTCATAAAAAAAATTATGAAACCTACGAAATTTTAACAAAAATTTGTTTTCACAATATCTACAACATCACTGAAAGTAGCCATAATTTTTTTGTGCCGGGTCCTAGTTGAACGTATAGTTCTTGAAATTGAGTCATCCTTGACTCCGACGTTAGAGTCACTGAAAAACAACACTGATTGAAAACATATTTTTCTCATTTTCAAAACAAAATAAATTCTATCTTTTTCAGGTACGTGGGATGCTTATTATAAAGATAAGCAACTTCTTGAAGAATCCATGGATACAGGATTTTATAATATGCGAGATTTTGACGAAGTCAGCTATGTCGCACGCTTATCCATTGGAACACCTGGACAATCTTTTAAATTCCATTATGTTTTCTCTACAATCGGCTCATGGGTTACTGGTATATCATGTGGTATTGAGCCAAATCCTACCCCACATTGTGCTTCATTTTGTTTTAATCCAAATGCTACAAGCAGCTTTTGTGATCCGAATTGTACTCCTGGAAATGGAAGTACTGTTGCACCTGAAACCATCAATCAAGCTTGTAACCAAAAATCAAAATATGATTCAACAAAATCGAGCACAAATTATCAACCTGAAAAACCTTCTAATTATTATGCGGATTATGAATTCGGATATGTTACAGCAACTTCTGCTGGAGAAGATATAATAGTACTTGATGCTACTGATACAGTACCAAATAATCTCTCTATTACAAAAAGTCCTATTGGGCAAGCAAACGAATTGTCACCAGTTTTTGTTGACACTCCATTTGATGGAATATTACAATTGGATTCATTTCTTCAAGATGCTAAAGAGATTAAAAAAATCTTTACCGTTTATCTACAAGAAGATGATACAAAATATGATGCCCCTGGTGGTTATATAACTTTTGGTGGTAATGATGAAGAACGTTGCAGCTCTGAAAATGAATATCAATCAGATATGCCTGAATATCGATTTGTGATTTATAATATTTCATTCAATTCCCCAGAAAATTCAAACCAAAATATGGGGATTGTTGAAGTTGATATGGCTCGAGCATCACTTGTTGGACCACCTGAAATTATTGAAAGCCTTAGAGAAGAAAGTGGTGCAAAAAATGATGGAACAATTGATTGTGCTGCTGAAATTAAAGATTTGTCGTTTCAAATGGATTTTGGACCAATATTCACTATCCCTGGAAAACATCTTAAAATCCGAAACCCAAATGGAAGTTGCAGCATTGCACTTGAATTAATGCCTCCAAATTCAACACCTGATTGGATTTTTGGTACTCCATGGTTCAAATCTTACTGTAACATTTTCTCATATGATAAACGGAATATTGGTTTTGCTAAAATTATTGTTTAAAATGATAAAATTTTGTTTTTAAAATTTCTTTTTTACAGTAATAAATTTAATTCAAATCACTTTTTACAATTCCAGATCAATTTTTTTCCAAAAATACAATATTAATTTTTGTGTCAAAGAACACAAACTTGGATACATAAAATTTGTATTTCTATCAGTGATTAAAAAAGAATTAATAAATTTAAAGTTTAAATTGGTTTTTAAAATATGAAATTTGTATTGGATTTACCAAAAAGTAAAAAAACAGTTTTTTATTGCTGAAGTTGGATCTCATATACAAACTTGAAAACCAAATAAACAAAAAAAAGTTGAATTTCTAAATTAAAAAAAAAAATGTTTTTTAAAAAGAATAATAAATGTGAAGTGTGATTCATTAGCATTTTTCATTTGTTTATGTCTGAAAAACGAATTTCAAAAAGAGATTTGTTAAAAAAATTTAATCATAAAAAATTAATAGAAATTTGGATAGTGAAAGATGTACTAAAAACATGAGATGATCTCTAAAAAAATTAACAATAGAAAATCTAAAAAAATTCCTGAAATAAATGTTGGATAATTTTTCAAAAAACTCAAAACTTAAAATCCGACTAAAATTCTGTTTTTATGCGAACATTTTTATTTTGAAACCAAAAAGTTCGCCGGCAGATATTTTGTTTTTTTGTGTTTTTGCAAATAAAATTATTTTGAGATTTCGTACATTGTAAACCACTTTTAAATGATTATACATTTGTTTCATATTTCACTGTTTATTTTACTTTTTATTTTATCTTTGATTGTGATTTTTTTAACAAAAAGGATGAATTTCTTAAAATTTTTTAAAAAAATTGTTTTTAGAAGAATAATAAATGAGACGTGTGATTCATTACAAGTTTTCATTTGTTCATGTCTGAAAAACGAATTTTGAAAAGAAAACTGCTAAAAAATTGAATCATAAAAAATTTAACGTTTAAAATTAAACCTTAAAAAAACAATAGATTGAAAAATTATATAAAAAGAATTAATTTTTACATTAATTTTAATTGTAAGAAAATAGCCATGAAACTTTTAATTCTTTTTGTAGTATTTGGTTTTGCTGCTGCTGGTCTTGTTTATCAACAATCTCTTATCCGAGTTGAAAGCCGAAAAATGAAAATGATGAAAGCAGGTAAGATTTTTCTAAAAATTTTTAAGAAATATTCATTTTTGGACAAACAAAAATTATAAATTAATTTTCTTCAGGTACATGGGATGCTTATCATAAAGAAAAGCAAACTCTTCAACAATCTTTTGATAATAAATATCAAAATATGAATGATTTCGATGATGTTGAATATATCGCAAATTTATATATTGGAACCCCATCACAAGCTTTCAAATTTTATTATGATGTAAATTCACAAGATTTTTGGGTTACTGATAAAAGCTGTGAAAATTTTGATAGTGATGTACCACATTGTCCTTCATTTTGTTATAAACCTAATGGTGCAATTTTTTGTAATCAAAAATGTCATCAAAATGTTGCTGAAACAGATGGTGATGAAAGAACATGCATTCAAAAAGCAAAATATGATTCAACAAAATCAAGCACATTTTATCACCCAAATGAACCAAGAGAAAATAATCGAGATTATGAATTTGGATATATTGTCGCAAGTTTTATTGGTGAAGATAAAATTATGCTTGAAGCTGAAGCTCCAAAATTTGGATATCTCACTGTTCGATTAGCTTCATTTTTACAAGCTAAAGAATTATCTCCAGCTTTTGCTGACACACCTTTTGATGGAATGTTAGGATTTGGACCAAGTAGTTTTTTTCTGTCAAATGCGAATAACAAATTGGATAAACCAATGTATACCATATACCTTAATGACACTTATGATTACAATGTTACCGGTGGATTAATCACTTTTGGTGATATTAATAAAGAACACTGTAGCTCTGAAATTGAATATGAATCAGCTTTGTCACAATATACATTTATGATTTATAATATTTCATTCGACACTTCTCCAACAGACAAAGAAGCTATGCAAATTCCGTCTGAAGTTACAGTTGATACTGCTCGATCTTCAATTGTTGGACCTCCAGAAATCATTAAAAGTTTAAAAGAAGCTGCTGATGCCAACGAAGATGGCAAAATCGAGTGTGTTGCTGAAATCAAAGATTTATCCATTCAAGTAAGGAATGAAAATGGTTCCAAAATTTTAACAATTCCTGGAAAACATCTTAAAATCCAAAACCCCAATGGAAGTTGCAGCATTGCACTTGAATCAATGCCTCCAAACTCGGCATTTTTACATAAATGGATTTTTGGTGTTCCATGGTTGAAATCTTACTGCAACATTTTCTCATTTGAAAATGAACAAAAAATTGGCTTTTCCAAAATTATTGTTTAAAATGATTAAAATTTTTTGTTAAAAATTAAAATCTGAATTTCTGATAAAAATAAACTGCTTTCATCATTATTTTTTAAAGATTTTTACTCGTTTTAACTAATAGAATTAGAGAGAGAAAAAATGGGCAAAATTTTAAATTTTGCTACAACTGAAAATAAGTGCCTTCAATTTTTAAAATTGGATTCAAATTTCAAATGTCATTTACAGCTTTAAAATGTTATGAACGTTGTTGTTTGTATTTTGTATCATAACAAATCAATCAAAACAAATTTACACATACATACCGCTTTTTTCTCATTTTACGTTTTTTTCCAGCCGCCACTTTCTTCTCATAAGCGTTCGTCCGTCGTAAAAAAAATTTGTTTTTCTTGTTTACTTCTTTCTTTCATTCTGCTCCCTTCTCTTTTTTGTTGTTATTCTTTAAAAAGTATAAACGAAAAATTTTACTAGTAAATTCTAATTGTAAAAACGCAAGAAATAAAGAGTATTTAAATATTTATTGTTGAAGTTTGTTGAAAATGCTTATAAAAAAGATATTTTCGGGTAAAAAATAGTGTTTTTTGGTGCTTTTAGCAGTTTTTTTTGTTCAAAGATTAACAGCTGAAAATTAAAAATAGTTGTTTTTCACTAAAAATACCAGTGTTTTTTAACCAATGTTCTTTCTTCGAATTTCCCCATAAATGTTCTTCATTTTTTAACATTTCATTTTTTGTAACGTTAAAAAATTGTATTATTTTTTTTCTAAAATTTTTTATTAAAAATAAAATTTTTAGTAAAAAACGTTCATCCTTGGTTATTTACAAAATTTACGGATTCATCACCGCCAAATAAATTTTTTATAAAATTTCAATATTCAAATTATTCTGTTACCATGGATAAAACTCCTCTTCAAGAATGTCCCGAAAAAACTGCTCTTCAAAAACATTGTGAATTCTTCGACCAAGATAAAGATGGAACTATAATGCCATGGGAAACATACAAGGGTTTCCGGGATTTAGGTTTTGGATTTATTACTTCAGCTTTATCAGCATTTGTAATTAATTTATTTCTTTCTTATCCAACACAAGACTCAAAAATCCCAAATCCATTACTTCCAATTTATATCAAAAATGTTCATCGAGGTAAACATACTTCTGATTCAGACACATACAACACTGATGGAACAATTAATCCAAAAAAGTTTGAACAATTTCAAAAACTTATTCGAGAATGCACAAATGGAAAAGATGTTATTACAACTTTAAACGAAGCATTAAAATTATCAGAATTATTCCGACATGGTTTCGATCCTGTCGGAGGAACAGCATCCAAAGGTGAATGGGTTTTTCTTTGGCTTGCAAATGATTACAAATTGGATGCCAAAGATATTCAAGCTTCATTTGATGGGACTTTGTTTGAAATTATTGCAAAACGAAGAGCTGATGAAAAGAAAAAATAAACAAAATTTAATTTCTTGGGATTTAATTTTTCAGAATATTAATTTTTCTTCAACGTCTTGTTTGCACATATTTTGTATTCATTTTTTTGTCTTTTTTAAAGGCTATAAATTATTTTAATAAAAAAATCAAAAATATACTTTTTACTTTTTGCGATTTACAAAGGAAGTACGCGAAGTGAGTTTCGATTTTTGACTTCAAAATAGGTTTAAATTAAGATATGAGACCGAAAACGAATTTGTGAAAGTATTAGCGGCCAGTGGCTATCCAAAAAATTATAATCTCAAATTAAAGATCAAAGGAATTCCGCCGAGAACAATCAGCGGCATCTAACATCAAAGGAATCCGTTGATCTTTAATTTGAGATTATAATTTTTTAAATAGCCATTGGGACGTAATATTTTCACAAATTCGTTTTCGGTCTCATATCTTTAATTTAAACCCATTTTGAAGTCAAAATTTGAAAAACACTTAGCGTACTTCCCTTGTTAATTTTTCTAAATATTTTTTTTTCTTCAACGTCTTGTTTCCACATATTTTGTATTCTTTTTTTTTTACTTTTTTAAAGGCAATAAATTATTTTATTAAAAAAATCAAAAAATAGGCTTTGTACTTTTTACAATTTAACAATCACTTTTCTAAAAATCATTCATTGACACAAATGCATCATTTTTTAAAATTGGAGTAAAGCTGTGATAATTCGCTGATGTTTTTGTCCTATATTTAATTTTAGTTTTACAGTTAAAAAACTATAAAACTCGTTACTTTTGCTTTTATTGTTAAAATTACATCATTTTTATTCGTAAAAATTCAACGTTTTTATTACTATTTATTGCAACAATAATTTTTTTTAATAAAGTTTTGTTGGTTGAAAATATTTGCTGCAATCTTTACTATTTTTTGTTGTACGAATGAATGGGCAATTCTAAAACAAAAAAATATTTCTTTTTTACTTTTTTATTAAAAATTTTATGCTTACTGGATCAGGACAATTAAGAGCAAAATCATAATCAGAAAGATTTGACTTTCTTGCTTTTTGACCAACAGGTTGAAGGATATTATTCCATAAATTTTTAGCTACAACACCATGGCCTAAAATATTTTGGGATTAAAGGAAAAAATGAATGCTAAAAATTACCAAATTGTGAAAAATGGAAGCAATCACCAGCAAAGAAATCAAGATCAACACTTCCATCTGCCTAAAATTAATTTTTTAAATTTATAGCAATTTTTACAAAACTGGATTAAAGGAATGTAAAAAGTTGCCAATAGCTGTTGAAAATCCTTACCAATTCTGGTGGAATGATGTCATCTGAAAAAATTAATTATTTAAATTTATTAATTGTGCAAAACGGTTTTATAAAAGCCATTTTTTCTTATTTTCGACTAACCTCTCGGTTCGAAAAAAATTTTTTGTCATGGATTTGGCTAATTTTTGGCCCATACACTAAATCGAGATCGTAGATCACGAATATGACCACAAAAACGTTTATTTGACCTCATTCGCACTTTGTGAATGAGTTCTGCTATATAATGTGAAAAGATTTTTTGATCAGAAAATCACAAAAAAACCATATTTGACCTTATTCGCAACGTGCGAATGATGTGAAATGAACGTTTTCTGAGGTCATATTCGTGATCTACAACTTTGCACAAACAGCCAAAAAATATGTCAAATCCGTGACAAAATGGTTTTTCCTAAACCCAAAATTTTTAAAAAAATGGTCGAAAATAAGAAAAAATGGCTCATAAAAATTAAAAAAAATTTTACGTGGACAATTTTTTTGAGCTAAAAACTAACCTTCAAAAAATGGTTGAATAACTAAACTAAAATCATCTTTTGTATCAAACATTCCTTGATCTTGAATATCTTGTTCAGATTTCATATATCCAATACAAATATCAGAAATTTGTTGATCAGTAAATTGTGC
>JAQIXH010000757.1:0-11260 GCA_034700145.1 Panagrolaimus detritophagus | reverse complement strand
CTTCAGGATACTGTAGACGAAGATTAACTTTTATTTTTCCTGTTTTAGCTTTTGTTTACTGTTTAAAAACATTTCAAAAATAAAACAAAGCCTATTTTAAGTCAAAATGGAGGAAAATATTAAAAATCAGTCAAAACAGGATTTCGGGGAATGGCTGGGAATTCCCCGGGGAATGAACAACCCTACACGTGACACAAAAATCTGATTTACCCCTTCACATCAAAGGCACTTTTTGCCGCACATCAAAGGCGGTATGGCGGTATGATCATCTACCCCTCCCTCCCTTGTCACGTGACATCTGGACAGCCCCTTAAGCGGCCGGTCGGGTTTTTGGCCGGATTTCTCATCCGCGGACGGCAATTTTCTGAAAAGATAAAGGTTGCTTTTGTTGGGGAAATATTTTTAAGCTTTCAAAATTTTTAATTTTTCATCCTTTTTGTGACAAAGCTTGAAAAAACGTTCAGCCAGCACTCTGGTATAAACATTGGCAGTGGTGCTTGCGAGTCCCTTCTCTTTTTCGTTCGTTCTTTTGGGGATAAAAATAGCCGATTGGTGACGGCCGGTTAAAAGTTAACTGCTGACATTTATTCTTCCAAAAAGATGGTGGTTTTTTGCGCAAGAAATAAAAAATCGATCAGTCACTTTTTTCTCGATCTTATTTTTTTTTGCTTCTGTTATAGGTAAAACTCTGTTTTATCTTACCACTTATTTTAATATTTACTCTTTTTTTGCCATTGACAAACAAGAAAAATAAGTATCTCTTGGGAACTACTATGGTAAAAACGTTTCAATAAATGTTTATTATTGCTATAAAATGCTTTTTGTACTCAAAACAAACATTAATTTAACCCAAATATTTTTTTGCACTCATCTACCATTCGCTTGCATGCGAGTTCTCAGTCTTCTCAATTGCGTTAAAAAGGCTAGTGCAGCAGGCGGCGTTTTTCTTTGAAAATTTGGGTGACTATCAGAAAGAAAAGGAAAAAATTTACTTCGCGGTTCCTAACTTTAATACCAAAAATTTTTTTCAAATTTTTTCATTTTTTTTTCGAAAGATTTTGACAAACAAAAAACTTGAACTCATTTTTCACGTTTCGAAAATTTTCCAAAGTTTTTGAAAAAAAATGAAAAAATTTAAAAAATGATTTCTCATCTGAGGCCGATTCTCTCATGTGTTTAAAGTTACAAAAATGAACAAAATAAATTTATTTTTCTACAAATTTAAAAGTCAAAGAAAAGCGAAAAACAAGAACAAGTTTTTGATGATTCTTGTAAATTGCCATAAATGCTGCGACAAATGCATCCAAGTGGTAAATATATTTTGACCCAAATACAGCAGTATGTTCAAAATGAGCAGCTGATTCGATTACATGACGTCGAATTGTTGCATCACAATGAGGAAGAAGTGCTTCAAGTAGTTCTTCAAAGATAACATATGTTGGAATACATTGTGTTAATAAATCATAAATCCGAGTTCCAACTTTTAGAAGACTTAAATGAAAGTAAATAAGCAAATTAAACAAAAAAAAAGCTTACCCATCAGAAGTACAACTTTTAAGAATAATAGTCGCAGTATCACGAATATAACATTGCCAATCAGGCTCATTAACTTTCTGAGAATCAAGTTTCTTACCACTAAAATGTATATCAATTTTACAAAGCTGTACTGGCATAATAAAAGCGTTAGATACCACTTTAGAAACTACATTAAAAGATAACTTGGGCAGCAGAGCTTTCAAGTAATAACATTGCTTTCCGAAGGTTACCATTTGAACGTTCTGCAATTGAATGAATTAAGAAATCTATCAGATGCATCAATATATTCACCGGTTGTTGCAGCTTTTAAACAGCTTTTGAGCTAAAAATATTAACACACAAATAAAAATAAAATCATAAGTATGTAAAATCAAATTTCATCAGAATTTGGTGCACTAACGCGAATAACCATACATCGACTTCGAAGAGGTTCAATAATTTTGCTAACAGAATTACAACACATAATAATCATGCATGAACCAGCATATTTTTCCATTGTTTGACGAAGTGCATGTTGAGCATATTTTGAAAGGGTATCAGCTTCCATAAGAATAACACATAAAAAAGAATCATGAATAATAAAAACAAGCACCTATAAATGTCAAAATTAAAGCTATTTTCCATGCTTAAACATCAAAAATATGCTTCAGTACTTAAAACACAAAAAAAAGCTTTATCAGCAACATTAAACAATAGCTCCAAATATTCGTTTTGTCCAATATCTCACCTTTGAAAAATTTTTGAGTTGCTGTATCAATTTGTTGTGATTGTGCCGTATGCTTGATGAGCTCTTGAACTACAATACGATCATGAATTTCAACATCACTAAAAAGTAATAATACATATAACGCAGAATGCATACACAAAAATAACAAACCTTGGAGTAACTTCAATATGATATAAACTTGATAAAACCATTAATTCTAATTTCTTTCCTGATGCAGTCTCAAAATTTCGATATTCCATTCGAACCTTATCTGCTCCATTACCATGCAATTCTTTTAAGATACATCAAATTCGAGTACTTTTTCCTGATCCATCAGGACCATAAAAAAGTAAATGCGGAAAATTTCCTGATTGTACAATCCGGAAATAGAAGTTGTGACTGCTTTTGGGTCTGTAAAGATACATGCGGGGGAAATTGTTGTTGCTGTTGTTATAAACCAATTAATTGGAGTTGAATAGGTAAACTCGCAGCATTGTGTGCTAATGCTGAATTGAATTGCTGATATCTTTGTGATGAAAGAATACATTTGCAATATATGCAAAAATACATTACCAAAATCTTCACAATTTTTACACCATCCAATATTGAACACAACTTTACAAGTATTAAAAGATCAAAACCATAACCAAGCTGTTCAAATTGTGATTTTGTTGTTGTAAAATTTTGATTATTATTATTATTAATAGAAGCTCCAGAAGGAAAGCCTAGAAGTGAAGGTGATTGTGGGGGTTGAGTAAAAGTAGGAATTTTAAGAGGATTCACAAATGCCGATTGCGAAAGATTTTGAAATACTAGGAAGGCTGAAAAGGTAGAAATTGTGGCATTACAGTAGGCTGTAAAAAATTGAACATTGGTGTAGTTAATGCCAATGTTGATGGAAGTTGAGTACTTTTTGCAACATTTAATGGATCAGAAGTATTTGTTTCATTATCAATTGCTTCAGTTGGGTAAATTTTTGTTCTCATTTTAGTTCGTTGCATTGATTTTTGAAGTAGCTTTTATTTCCAATTCACACAATAGTGACAATATGGACAAATCTCCACGTGGCTCAAATAATTGACGAGCTTTATGATAAATATCTAATTCAGTAAACGGTTGTGATCAGCTTTAACTGCTTGCGGTAAAACTGGAAGTACTTGTTCAACCGCCTGGGTAGGAACTGCAAGTGAACGAATTAATTGCAAATTTTTTTTGTTAAAGATTTGCGTTTTATTATTAGGTTTGTAATTTTTTGTTCATTAAATTTAAGAACCATTCATGCAAAATTTTAATTTTGGACCTTATTTGAGTTATATGCGTTTATAAAAAAAGAAAAAAATATCATACCCCCTCTTATTTTTTCTCGAACCATTTCTAAATAAGTTGTATTTTCTGCAAAAAATACAACTTATTTAGAAACGGTGCAAATTTGCATTTGTTTCTATTTGTTGTCTTTGAGCAGCTAAATGCCGTTCATATAAAAAAGAAAAAGAATGAAAGTAATATATTTTTGGCATTCAATAAAAAAACTCATAAATATTTGTTTTTATTTTTGAGCAATTTGCGCAATGACTGTTAAAAATAAAGACCACAGAAGCAGTAGAGAAAGAAAAAAACAGAATCATAGCATTTTCTATTACAAAAAATCAAAGTTTTTCTATTTTATTTGTGCTGAGAGAAATAAGAATTTTTTTGAATACTTAATATATTTTATAAAAAATAAAAAAAACACAAAATGCCAATGGCTCTATAATCAATTTTTTTTTACTAACCAAACACTGCGTCCATGCTGACTTGAAGCGGAAAACATTTCACATATTTAAAACATTATTTAATGAAAAAAGAGCGACACACGTGGGCAAGGTGCGGGGATGAAAATTGAAACTCGAACGATACCCAAAATCCGCAAAGGGTCCCCCCTTACAAAAAAACTGACGATTTTTTTTAATAACTGGGAAATTAACAGGGGGTACCCTTTGAAATTTTTTTTACGACACCTGATTTTGGATTTTGCCTACGATATCCCCCAAAAAGTGGCCTACGAACCTACGATACCTAGGTGGGAAAAATCCCACCCTATCCCACCCCTTGCCCCCGTGTGAAGAGCGAAAAAGTAATTTCTTTTTAAAAAGTCACAGACAATTTCCAGTAATTTTTTGAAACATTATATTTTGGAAATACTTAAATTTATTTACTTTTTTCTTGTTGTGTCTCAAAATTATTCTAATGTTATTTTTGTGAAATAAAATGAGTCATTAAAATCACATTTTGGATTTTTTGATAAATTAATTCAACTTCTTCCTTAACAACTGATATTTTAAAAATAAATGTTGAAACACTTTTGGTCTTTGGGAACATCCCGATCTTACGTAAGCAAAAAAACCCTAAATTTTCAACCCCACCTACCCTTCCGTAAGAATTTTTCCTTTGATCTCATGCCGCACATTTTAGTGATCGTATGTGTAGCGGTGTATTGTACCCACAGTTCTCTTATCTTTGAAAATGTATTCTTTATTATTAAATTACATAAAACTACAATATAAAACAAAGAAAAAGGAAATGCCTTGACCTTAGGGCAGAGCCCTAAGGTAATATTGGTTCAAAGCTGGAGTTGGATGATTGGTTGATTCTTCTCAATCTGAAGGTTCTTTTATGCTGTTTCATGTGAAGGGAAAAGGAGGAGTTTGAAGCACATCCGTTCCACCAACAAGTGGAACGGATGCAATTTGTCTAACAAGTGGAACTTGAACTTCCGATTATTACAACATCAAAGCCGCATAAGATTTGGCTTACCCCCACCCACCCATAAAACTGCTTACGTAAGATCTGGATGTTCGCTTTTTTGGTGAAGCAGTTTTCTGCAATTTAATTTTGAAATTTTCTTCATCAGAAATGTCAACTGTCATTTTTATTAGACAGTAATAAAAAAACTTTTTTTTAAATATTTAAAATGTTTTTTAAAAGCTCAAAATAAGAAAAATTTACGACACCCCTAATAACGCAAATTTTTACAAAAAAAAGAATAAATTAGAACACTCAAAGAAATTGAAAAAACATTTGATAAAAAAGAAAGTGAGAGATTATTCAAAGTTTTTTCCTTTCTTTCATTGGCTCCGGTTTCTGATTCAAGCAAAAAAGAAAACAAAATATCTTTGGCAAAACTCTTAAAAGTTTGTTTTTTATTTTTGAGCATTTTTCGCAATGACTGTTAAAGACGGAAAATATAGAAGCAGTAAAGAACAGAAAAAAACAGAACCATAACATTTCAATGAAAGAAAAACAAAGTCACCGTTTCTTTTGTTAATCAAAAAAGCGGTTTTTTAATAGACAGTAATAAATTTTATTAGAGAGTAAAAATTTGAAAAACAAGAAAAAATTTTTAAAACGATATTTTTGACATTTGAAAAAGTTCGCCTAAAAATGGAAGAGCGAATTGAAAATTTTTTAGGTAGAGTCTTCAGACGACGAAAATATTGTATTAAAAAGATAAAATTTTAAACCATAAAAATATTTTAGCTTGTATAAGCGAAATAATTTAAAAATAAAAGCAGTTACAAGTAAATAATAGCATAATAATTAACACATGAAAAAAATTAAAGTTTTTATGAGTGAAACTGAAAATCGAAAAATGTCACCCCAAAATTAATGCAAAATTCATGAATGAAAAAGGAAAAAAAGAGCTGCTAAAAAATTTATCATAAAAAATAAAAGTAAAATGATAAAAATCAAGAGCAATACTTGTTAGCTTTTAAAGATCAAGAGATAAGAAATGAAGAAGCATCGAAATTTTGTGAAGACAAAACTGCAAAAAAAGCATTTTTTATAAAAAAATGTTTTTCTAATTTTTTTTGTGATGACAGAAATATACAAAAAAAATACGTAAAAATTCCAAATAAAAATAATTGATTCTTTTTTTATTTTACATTTTACTTACTAAATAATTACATACAAATCTGATATAAACATATACAAATTAATTACATATAGATTTGTTGAAGCATTAAGGTTCACGACCAATAAAAGTACGACCAGTAAAATATTGATGATCACGAAAATATCGATAGCATAGACAAATAATCCAAACAATGCAGTAAAAGAAAGCACGAAAATAAGAAAAAGAATTGCAGCAACAATAATTACTCCATTTGAAACATTTTCAATTCCCATTCGCTTTTTTGCTTCATCAGATTCTGCAGTTGAAAATGTATGAATAAAAATAATTGCATAAGGAACATAAAAAATAGCAGAAATAATTCCATGAAAAATATATGGTAAAAGTAAATATTGATTTTTTGTAAAAATACCAACAAATAAGCAAATAACCACTGGAATCGATAAAATATATTTAATGAATTCAGTTCAATCCAACCACCCTTTTTTATCATTATTTATAAACTCAATTGAAATATACAATAAATACCAAAGTGAAATGAAAGAAGAAATTGCAACAATCATTGCACCAGTTTTTGCATGCAAACATCCGCAACAACATTTATATTTTGAATCTCGATGATGAAATGCTTGTGAATCTTCAAGTTGAGGTGGAGGTGGTGAAATTGTTATTTGTGGAGTAAAATCATTTGATGTTTGTTCAGTAGAATACATTTTATCATTTTTAACAACCATTTTTCCATTCATTAGCAAAAAAACGATGAATGATGAAAAAAAATTTTGAAAGTGATTTCACTTTTCACGTGAATGGAGAATAAAAATATTGTAAATTTTAAAAATTTGCATAAATTTGTTCCCTCTTCTGATCCAGTTTTGGTAAAATAAAGTCTACATTTTCTACATGACAATTAATATGAAAATGAACATTTAGTTCTGACGAACCCATATTTAGCAATATGCAAGGTTTTTTCAAATTTCTGTTAGAAATATAATTTTGGTACCAAAAATAGAGACGTGCAGAGACAATTTCAGGGCTGCAAATAGGTCCAAGCGAGGGGGGACATCCCATATAAAAGTACAAAAAAATCTCATTTTACCTAGTATGAATTTATTTTTTCATTATAAATTTGAAATTTGAAGGGGGGACATGTCTCCGATGTCCCTAAAGCAGTTGCGGCCCTGGACAATTTGCGACTTTACGTTTTTTTGAAGCGATAATTTACCGTCATGTTTCGGCAGGCTAATTTTTATTTTATTTGACTCAGAAAAAAATTTTGCATCTGATAGGCACAATTTTAAATTGGGGAATGAAGGGGCAAAAAATTTGGGATAAAAAAATTATAGTATTTTCATTTTTTCTTTATCAATTATCAGCATTTAATCTAATAATTTTTTTATCAATTCGTATTAATATTAAAATTCTGCATTTTTTGGTACCAAAAATCGTGTTTTTTGCACAACTTTGAAAAAACGGTGCACATTCCTAACCAAAAAATGCAGAATATTTTTATTAATAATAATTGACGAAAAAATTTAATAGTTGCACGTCTGATAAAAGAGATAAGTGATAAAGAAATAATAAAAATACCGTAATTTTTCCAGTCGAATTTTGACCATCTTGGGCAACTTATTTGGGATTATGCCTATCAGATGCAGAATTTTTTTCTGAATCCAATAAAATAAATTAAAAATGCGCAAAAGTGCGCAGTCATTGCATTTCAACAGAAAAACATAAATTCGCGTTTTGTCTGTGTATTTTTCGTTGTTAAACGTTGATGCATTTACAGTATTCTTAAAATTAATAATATATTATTTTACAACACTTATTGCTTATATCTCTTAATATAAATCAAAACATTTATTTATACCAGTAAAATATATACAATTATTAATCATTTATCACAAAATAGATTTATTCAAATGAAAATAAAATATCCATTTTACATTTCCCTGATGAAATTATTCGTTTTGCAGTTTTTTCTTCTTGATTTACTTCATATTTTTGATCTTGAATGATATTATCATAAAAATCGACCTAAAAACATTTTCAAAGTTAAAAAATAAAGGCAAGTAAAAAACTTACATGACTTTGCTTTAAACATGATAAATAAAATTCAAAATTGATTGTAAATCGAATTTTTGGAAGTCCAATATTTAAAGCTTAAACAAAATCTTCAGTAAATTTAGCAGTTGAATCAAGGTTGTTTTGAATAAAAATGATAAAAATTACTGTAAAATGTTGAAGGTTTGGAAATTTTGGTGAAAAAGATGCAGCAATTTTATGAAATTGAAGATTTGGAATATCAGTATCATAAATGTAATCTTCAAGGGTAAGGGTTTTAACAGAATTAAGATTTTTGCTGAAAAAGTAATGTTAAAGAAAAGCAACGCAAAGAAGAAAAACTAACCTTGTTTTAGATGTAAAATTTTCGTTGGAAGCTGCGACCCTAGAATTGAATGTGGAGTGTTACAGCAAGCAAAAACAAGTCAGAAGGAAACAAACTTCTTAAATTTCTTTTTCATAAATCGTGAAAATCCATTATCTTTCAAACAAAGTTCATTACATAGAAATGGAAGATGATGAATATTCTATAAATAACAGCATTATGTTTCTGATAAAACTTAAACAAAAACCATTACCATTAAATCTTTTACATTTGTTTGAAGTTCAACTCTTTCAATAAATTCAATTTGTACAAATGACTTGGAATATGTAAGAATATAAAATGCATCAGCAAAAAATTCATTCAATTCTATAAAAAAGTTTTTGTGTAAAAAGTTATAACAAAAGATATATCACTTTTTACATGTTTAAACGGTAAATCTTTTGGATAATTTCGAAAGCATGTAATCTTTTCGAGAGAAGCAAGCAAAGTTTGTCCAAAAAGATTAAATAATGGAAATTCTCGATAAATGGCATATTCTTCATCTTTGTGCTGAAAATTATGAGATGGTTAAAGCCAACAAAAGTTAAAGCTTACATTTTTGTATCCAATACACTTTTGTCCAATTGTAGCTTCTTTCATTTGATTATAAAAATTTAAAGCAAGATTAAAAGGTTCTTTTCCAGCTAACATAAAAGCAGTTAAAGGATATTCTTCAGGTTGTTCTTCTTCATTGCCAGAACAAATTTTTATTTGATGAAAGATTTCTTCCAAAATCCCAGGATTCAGTTTTGGTCGTTTCGGAGACATAAATTAAAGGTTTCTGTTGACAAAAAAATAGAATAAAAGATAAATAGTTTAAGTTTGTGTTAAAAAAATATTGAAAGTTTCTTTGTTTTTCTGTTTACTAATTTTTAAAATCAGCTGAAAAAATTTCGTTGCGAGATTATTACTCTAACAAATGCAAAATTACAGTAACAAAAATTTTGGAAAAACATTTTTTGTAAAATAATTGAAACACACAAATGAAGTTAACTTTTTTTAAAAATTAAGTTTGCATTTTTTTGTTAATTTTAATGTAAAACTTATCACCCACTTTGTTATTTGGCAATGTCCGTTTCTCCTGGACGTGTTTTTTTTGTGGACATGTTTGGTATGAATGGATAAGGCACGAAAAATGCATGAATAGTTTTTGGTAAATGAGTTCCAGAGGTAGCCATTTGGAGGAGTTGTGCGCGTTTAAATGTTCAGGATTTTTTGCCTTTCGTTGCGGGGCGCAATGATTTGCATTGAGGGCTCTGATGTAAGGGGACATGGGTTCGATGCCTGGGGGGTGCAAATGCATTGTATGAATGCTAAAAATGTATGGGAGCATGAAAAAAAAATATTTAGGATTTTATGGGGCATGACTTGCGATGTATGAAGTTGTTTTTCGTGTAAAATGTGAAAATGGTAAAAATGAATATTTTTCGAATGCATTTTATGTATGAAAAAATTGTTGCATGCTTTTTGGTTAATGAGTTTATAAAATTTTGGAATTTGGTGCAATGTCGGCAAAAGTCTGGTGAAATACTGAGGTAATAATTGAAAATGCTGTTTTTAGTTGCATTTTTCAAATGCAGGCCTTGGTGCAATTTTTGGGAGCTGTTTCTGATGTGAAAAATGAAAAAATAAAATTTATAAAAATGTGACTTTGCGTTTGGCATCGAAAATCAAAAAATGAGGGTTTGGGATCTTTGGGGGTATGAGGTTATGCTGTTTGGGGTTTTTTTGGTGTAAAAGGTGAAAGTGTGAAAATGGATTTTTTATACAGCAAAAAAATGATTGGAATACCTTTGACAAAAAATAGGTTAATATTATACCAATCAATAAACTCCTTAAGTATTTTTCTCATACACCTTTAAAAAATATTCCCATTCATTGATTAAAGGTTAAAATAAATGATTTTACTTTTGTCAAATTTTTCAATAACGGAATATTTTTTTATACTTTTTTTTATAATACAAAGAAATTCCGTTTGGATTTACTAAATCGTTGTTGTAATTAATTAAATAAAAAACGTTATTTTGTTAAAGATAAAATTATTTGTGGACTATTTTAATTGATTTTAAAGATGGTCGAAAAAGCAATCACTCCTGTTGCTCCTACAAAATCTGATTCCACTAATTTCACCCATGAAAATTTTATCAAAACATATTCAACACAAGATTTTTCATGCCCAGATTCGATTATTTATTTTATAACAAAAAATCCATCAACGGCACAATCAAAAATTAATAAAAAGCTGTAAACATTTTTATGCTAAAAATCCAATTTTGGTTTTTTATACATTGAATTTCACACAATTTGAAGAGTTGGATCCTGTAAAAGTAAATTTCAACATCAAAAGTAAAATTTGGATTACAATTACATTAAAATTCGTCTATGAACACCCTCAAAGTATTACTTTATTCATATTTTCAAAAATATATAAATCAAGTATTCGTACTTTGCAACTTTGTAATCAAGAAATAACATTCAATGAATTTTTGTTTATTTCATCTGAATTACTTTCATGTATTTTAAATAGGGCAATTATAAAAGATGAAAATGGAAAAAAAGTTTTAATTGAAAAATTTATTGAACATCGTCCAAATCAGGGCTGTGCGAAACGGCGTTTTGTTCTGCGAAACGAAACGAAACGAAATGGGTACACCATTTCGCGAAATTTCGCGAAAAACGAAACAAAACGAAAAGTTTTTTT
>JAQIXH010000756.1:0-11260 GCA_034700145.1 Panagrolaimus detritophagus | reverse complement strand
AATTTTTTTACGGCGATTCTAATGCTACCAAACTTATAGCATTTGGCGAACTTTGAAAAAACTGCGCGCGTTCCTAGTCTAAAATTGTCAGAAAAAAATATCAAAGTGTGTTGGCGTTATGTTCTTTAACACATCGCTAAATAAAAGATTGGCTGCCAAAAATTAAACAAAGAAAAACCAGGCAATAAAATTTTTAATTGTTTAGCAATGTACACACATAAAACGCGAATTTACGTTTTTCTGCCGAAATGCATTGACTGCGCACTTTTGCGCATTTTTTATTTATTTTATCGGATTCAGAAAAAAATTCTGCATATGATCGGCATAATCCCAAATAGGTTGTCCAAGGTGGTCAAAATTCGACTGAAAAATTACGGTATTTTCATTTTTTCTTTATCACTTATTTTTTTTATCAAAATTATAACTATTAATTTTTTTCATCGATTATTATTAATAAAAGTATTCTGCATTTTTTGGTACCAAAATTATGTCTAACGGAACTTTGAAAAAACGGTGCACATTGCTATATTTATTTTATAATTTTTTTAAATTTAATAACTTTTACATCAAACAAAACTACCAAAGTTAAAAAAATATCAAAAAATTAAAGTTATTTCATGTAAATTATATATAATGTCTGACAAATACGTCAACTTTTTTGAATTTAATATTATTTTAATGGTACTTTTTCGTGAATGTGTTTTAAATAGTCCATATTTGGCAATATTTTTACTTTCATTCACCCGATTTTTGTCACTATTTTTTATGAATTTTTATGATAAATTAACAAAAAAATGGAGAATTTTTTGGTTATTGCTTTTTTTTAATCTTATTTTTATGTTTACTATCGGCGGATATAAAATGTTTGAAGAAGCACAATATTTAAAAGAAAGAGAATTATTCAATGTTTGCGAAAAAATATATCAAAAATGTTATGAAAAATGTGAAAAAAGTTTTAAAAAGGTTGCAAAACTAGAAAATTGCTATAATAATTGTGATTCAACAAATTTTGCCTGCAATGAACCAACTTCTGAAATGCAATTATTTATGATTTTAAAAAAGATTTTTCTTGTTTTTCATTATTTTCGACATCCAATTTTGCTGTTATTTTCATTTTTTTCAACAATTTGCATAATTTTAAAAATTGCAAAACAAGCAAATTTTCAAAAAAAACATAATCGAAATGATTTTTTTGCTTCTGTTCGAATTGCAACAGTACTTTTGATTCAAACTTTTATTACTTTTTTACTTTTAATTATTGAAATCTCACAATACATTGATGAAATACTTTCAACATATTTCAAAATAATTTTAATGGGTCCAGATGAATCATCGGAGATTGGTGGCGGATATACAATATTAAATTTTCATTGGCCTACATGGTTGAATGGTGGAAATGGTTTAACAAGTCATTTACAAACACTTCGACAAATTCGAATATTTTTGGAAGCTTTAATTGTTTTGGGAATTATGACTGGATATCGTGAAGCTATCATTAATATTGTAAAATTTGTTTTCAGCTTTATTAAAAATCCAAAAAATGCATTTCAAAGACATTCGGTGTCAAAAATAATTCCATTTGTGCCATGGTCATCAAAAAATAGATAGTTTAATTTTTTTATTGTTATAAATTTGAAGAATTTTTTCTTTGCTTTTACCTTTTTTTGCTTTTTGGATTGCAAAACGAAATAAAATAAACAGACAATGTCGAAGCTATTACAGCGTCCATGTAGTTGATAGCAGTAATAAAAAATAATAGTGGAATGGAGATAAATGAGACTGCAATTGCACTTTGAACGTCCATAAAAAAGAATTTTTCTAGGTATCAACGCCTCATAAAAGTAAAATGTTTTGGTGAAAATTTGATGGCTTCTTTTACATTGCCGTGATCCAATATGTTTTTATGTTCCTGCTGGAATTAAAACTGATTCTGCAAATGATCGAAAAAAGAAGCAAATTGGTAATAAAAGAAGAAAAAAGAAGTCAACCATAAAGCATTAATAAACCGTTTGTTTTTTGTAATTGGTTAATGTTTACTCTATTTTTTGTAAATCTGGTTCATTTAATAAGTAATAATAAACGCAGTTCATTTTTTGGCTGACTCATTGTTTGGCTATTAGTAAAAAATATAAAAAAAAGTCTAATATTGTGCAATCAGAAGAAAATAAAAAGATGCATAAAAAAAGGTGAAAGTTTATTATTTAAATTACAAAAAACATAGTAAAAAAAACATAAAAAATTTTAGCCTGTTATTTTTGGAATTTTAGGATTAATAGTTATTACACGAGTTGAATTTGAATTCGTAAAAAGTTTTTCATACAAATTAAAAGTATAAAAATTTAAAAAATCAATTCTTAAACTTTTTGAAATTAAAATAAGAAAGAAGACATCGTTTAAATAAGCAAGATTTTTAAAAAATTTTATTGCAAGCGAAAGAATAAAACTTATAACATAATAATCATGGCTCCATTGCCTGCAATCTGCAACAAAGCTGCATTCATATTGCCCTAAAACTCCCAAATTAAAATGAAAAGCATAAAGCCCTAATGAAATTAATGCTTGAAACATGAAACGTTTTTCAGCTTTTGCAATTTGAGCTGATAAAGTTTTGATTGTTTTTTTGTGTAAAATTATTATTGTTAAAATAAGTGACAAAATTGCAAAATCTGTTAAAAATGCTGAAACAAAAAATTCGTGATCATTTGGACAATTGGCATCTCTCGCATTATAGTCTGCTGCATCTATGACTTGAACATAACAATGGAATCGAGCAAAAAAATAAAAAAATATTAGAGCCGGAATTGTGAGCATAATTGTTAAAGCCTTCCAAAAGTTTTTTGTCCAAATCTGAAAATTCATAAAGAACATGGCAATGTCAAAAAAAATTTTGTCTTTTTTTTCTGTTTACGGCTTTGTACATGTAGGCCGCTAGACCTTTCTATGCAAAATCTCTCTTCAAAATGCTCCACTTTCTGTTTCAAAAAACCGTGTACTTACTTTATCATGTTTTAGAGGCATCCAAAGCGCAGTAATTTTATTTAAAACCAATGTTGCATTCCATATAGGAAAAAATGTGGTAAAATAGGCTCTCCAATAATTGAAAAACGTCAGAATTATTTTGGAAATTAACACATTTGGTATTTCAAAAAATATTCGAGTGTTAATGAAAATTAAAAAAACTCCATTCAAAAAATGCAAAGAATATCCAACGATTAAAAGAATAAAAAACGATTTTCGATAATTTGGATTTCTTGTAAAACAAAAAAATATTAGCATAAAGATATCGCAGATTATTGAACCGTAATTCATATAAAATGTGAAATCATTGAATGGATTCACAAACCACTTCAAAAATGCTTGGAGAGTTTCTTTGTATATTTGTTCTTCAGTTGAAAGAGTATCTTTTTCAGCGAACGATTCAGACATAATTCTGGATATACCTTAAAATCAATATTTAAATGATACTATCAGACAATAAGGGAACAAAACGCGAGCAGTGCTAGATGCTAGGGTTGGGCGCGCCTGTACGGCTGTCATACTGTAGATTAACACAAAAAATTACTATACAATGTTATTTCTGCATAAAAAACGATAAAAAATGCTTTTTAAGTAAGTGACGTAATTTTCTACCTTTTAGTAGTAATAAATGTTAAAATACAGCATTTTGGTAAAATGCTGGTAAAGAATCAGAAGCCATTTTAACACAGATAAGTATATAATTAACTATTTAAAACACATTTTCTACATTTTTCAGTTTATTATTGTGTAATAATATTTTCAGTTATAAAAAAAGTTTTTGTTTTGGGTTTTTTATTTTTGGTTCAGGGCCCGCCACCCCCTACCCTCCCTACTACACGCCCCTCGATTCCATGTTCTCCCCTTCATCGGAAGGGAAGGACGGAAAAGAACATGCGAAAGAAAGGGGTTGAATCAACGAGTACTAGTCATCACCAAGATGGGGCCTCGAGAAGCCCATGGCCCTTCGAAATGAAAAATTTTCTCTGATCTTTTGCCACTTGCGTACAAGCTATTAATTGTTTCATTAATTAAAAATACTAATACTCATTATGTAAGTTTTAGAATTTTTTTTGAGTAAACTTATAAACCGCGAACTTCAGCTTTTCAAAAACAGTAAAAGTTTTTTAGATAAATAATGTTTCTCAATTTCTACAGTATGAGAAAAAGGTATTGCACTGCTTTTTAAAAAAAAGTAAATAAAAATGAAATATTTTATTATATTCTTTACTTTTATATATAAAACATTGGAATTAAAAATTTTTAATAAAAGACTTCAAAAATAATTATGTGGAAAATATACAACGCCTATAACTCATATATTTTTTTCAGCTTGAACTTTTTGAGACATATGGACGTTTTTTGAAAGACAAGGAAGTTCAAAAATAATTTACAATCCACGAATTAATTAGCGCTTTTGATATTCATGAAACACGAGGTTTTAGCTTTTAACAAATTTTAACCATAAATTTCAATTCTGTGAACTTATATTTATATAGCATTAAAATAAGCCTTGTATTATTTTGTTTATAGGCTGTAATTGTTTTAAAAGGTTAGAAAAATTTATGTTGTTTTCCCAGATGTACACAAACCATTATTAAAGTAACAAAAAGATGCCGTCTTCATTTAACATGCAAAAAGCAAATGAAAATAAAAATGCTTCACATTTTAATATTAAAGAAAATTTTTGTTACACAACTACATCTTGCACATTTCAGCGAAATCGATTTCAATAATCACAGTATCTTTAAAAACCAGAAAACGATTAATGGTGTGTATTGTTATTTTGTAATATTATTTTTTAATTGTTAAAATGTAATTAAAACAAGTAAAAATGATTTACTCAAATAATTTTCACATTTCGCATGATTTAAGATTGAAAATTCTTAGAAAATATTTCGTTGTGAATCGATATATCACTTTTAAAACAAAAAAGCATTTATTGTTTACTTAACGAAAACTTTGCTGCTCTTGAATTTTTAGCATCCAATTATTTTATTTCACAAAATGTCATCAATTTCTGATGAAGTAAAACTTCAACGTTAGAAATTTCGTAATTGTAGATTTTTTGTTTTATTGTTTTACTTTAGGATTCAGTAAAATTGTAAACCCTGACGATTAAACAAAAATACGTTATAAAATTAAAAATGGTTGCTACAATTTACCATATTTTAAAAAATTGACTAACCCTTTGTCGTACATGAGAATACTATATATTTTTAAATTACTTTTGAGATTTGTTTTTATCAAAAACTACAATAAAATATTGAAAAAATAACTAATTTTTTGCTGATTTTTTTACAAAAACTGCAGAAAACATGGTGTATTGTTTTTGTCGAATGCAAATGCATCTGTATTGTTTTTAAGAAAAATTTTAAAAAAATGCAATGGAAATATCTGCTGCTTTTTTCTTTTGCTCTATTGCCGTAGAAACCGAGACTGAAATGTGTTTGAATAAATAAAGAAAGAATTTGAAATGTCAAATATAATCTTTCTATGAGGTTGTTTTTTTTATTGAAGGTTCATTGCAACATTGTCGTCTGAAATGCGGCGTTAAAAGGGGTTGTAATGTTTTTTTCTAAAACAAATGTTGGCGCCGCTATTTTAAAAGAAAAGATGAAAAAAAGTGTTCACATCATTTTCGCCCTATTCAGTGTATTTTCGAAAAAAGCTTTATTGTTACCTTTGAATTTTTAATTGTTTTAAATATACTTTAAAGAAACAAGTATTAATAAAAAGTATAATACAAGAAAGAAAAATCTTAAAACTTAAATGTTAGCAAAATTCCACCTTTTCAACAAAGACACCATTAAAAATGGAAAAAAGTTCTCTTAAATAACCACGACAAATATAAAAAAAAGAAAATAGTTTTATGACATTTCATAATTTACAAGAAAGAATATTCTATACAAATAATTTTCTATCGCATATATTTTTATTTTTACAATGCATCTGCCGATTTTTTTGAAGAATAAAATAAACAAAACAAATTGATTTTTTTGAAATATTAAGAAAAGTCTTTCAATATTTTCTACTATTTTCTTTTAATGTTTTTGTCGTGTTTGAATATTTAAGTTAAAATAATTATTTAAAGTTTAAAACACAAAAGTATGCGTCAAAATAAGGTTGAACATAATATCTTAAATGAACGTAAATCAGAAGGATCACAAATCCGATCCATTATTAAAAAGTGAAAAAGTATCCATTAAAAATTAACTCTTGAAAATAAAGAAAAAGGAAAAATAGTTTTCTCGTATTTTAAAATTAACAATGAAAAAGTCAACACAAGGAATTTTTCATTACATACATTTTATTTTTTCAACCGTGTATTTTATTCTGGTTTTAATTAATACGTTTATTTATCAATCGTTTTACACCCGAAAAACCAGTGCTTTTTTTAATTACACCATAATTTTTTTTTCTTTGATGGTTCGTTGATTTTTTATAGAAAAAAGTGAAGAACACTATTCTTTAAATGATGTTTTGTCGTTTTTTTTTTTCAGTTAACAATACGCGTGTCTAATAATAATTTTTTAGGAATAATTCTATAAAAAAAGATAGCCGGTGAAACTTCGCTTTTTAAATAAACTAAAAATTAGTAATAATTCTTTGTTTTTATAGAAAAAAAGAGACAAAAGTTATGCAAAAAATGTTTAAAGCCACATTTTCCCAAATAACTTTTATGATTTTCTACAAAACGTTTGTGAAACGTTCTGAATATTACATCTTTTTATTTTAATTGTTTTAAAAACTCAAAATATGAAACACATGATAATTAAATTAATACTACCTTATTTATTTTATTACATTGTAAAAAGTGTGATTGTTAAAAAATTTAATGGAGCAACGTGAATTTAAGCAAATATTAATTTGAGAAAAAATATGAAAAATACAATCAAATTATTTAAATTAATAATGGTGGCAAGCTTTTGCTTCTGGAAGGAATATCTGCGTTAAACTTTTTTCTGTAAATGCATTTTATTTATAAATGTCTTTAATAAAAGTTAAAAGTTCAAAAATCAAATATTCTAATTGTGAAATAAAAAAATAATACTTTTTATCAAGAAATAATGAAACCACTAAAAAGCTGTCTGTCTTTTTACGAAACTGAAAACAGAAGGAAAAAAGTAACATAAATTTGGCTGCAAAAAATTGATATTACACTTTTTGTTTAAAGAAATGCGTCGCTTTTTCGAGCAGAGTGGCATTTAAAAAAAGAGTCTCTTTGTAGCAGACACATTTTCGAATTTTATGACTTTCATTTTTGTTTTCAAAAAAGACATACAAAGAGCTAAAAAAATAGAAAATTTTTTTGTGACAAAATATGTCGAATTTTAATGTTTTTAGATGAAATGTTTAGTTTTCACTTTTATTTCTGTTATCGTTTTTGAATATTTATTAAAAATTATTGATTAAAATAGTAAATTACGATTATTAATAAAGATTGCCATGGAAGTTTTACAGAAATTTCTTTAAACAAAAGATTGCTTTTATTATTCGATTTCAAGAGCTCAGAGCGTTATTAAAAAATATATATTTCCATGTTTTAATTACGAATGTAAAAGAAAAGAAAAATAGAAAATTATGTACAATTTTTTACAGAAGCAAAAAAAAAGCCACAAAAACGTTTGAAACAGTAAATTTTTATTTTTTTGCATTTTTTCTTTTATTTCTTCTTTTTATAAATATGGTTTTAGTCATAATTATTGTTGTTTTCGTAGAGTCAAAAACTTTATTTTCTTCTTCTTAAAAAATTTTGCAATGATCAACATTATTTTTCATTATTTTTGAGTCGATGAAGAAACCCTCCGAAATAGATGAAAATGTCAACCAACAGGTTTTGAAAAAAATTTTAAAAAAAATGTGATGTTTTTGTTGAACGTCGGGCCATCATAATATGTTTTATGTCTGTCTGATATTTATTCAAAAAATAAACCTTTTCTTTTAATGTAAGAATTTAGGAAACTTTTTTTATCCTTTTTTACTTTTTTTTATCTCATTTTTTTGCGCTTTTGAATATTTTAGTTCCCCAAAAAAAATAAAATCAGATTTTTTTGCGCATAAAAAGCAAAAAAGCTATTTCAAAAAACTGTGAATGCAATCGTATTTGCTTCCATGGTAAATTTTGACACAATATTAAAAAGATAAAAAAAGAGTATTTAATTTTCGTTGTAAAAATTAAATAAAATTACTTTAAGATAATTTACAATTTTTTTCAACCGGAAAAAATAATTTTGCACTATTTTAAAATTTTAGCAAACAACTTTTTTTAGCTTTTTTGTGTACAATTTTAATTTTCATAGACTCTGCAACGTTTTGTCACATTTAAAGAAAACGATTGTTAAATGCAGATTCAAAGAATCTCGTTTAATGTTTTTTTTTCCTTTGCAGCCAATGAAGAAATCACAAGAATGAAATAAAAATGTTAAATGCCTCTTTCGAAAGTTTCGTTTTTCCTTTTCTAAGATGAATGTAATATTTTTGTCTGAAATAGCCAGCTTCTGTTTGTTTCCATAAAGCAGCAGCTGAAAAATAACGCGCAAAATGAAATAACTCTTTCGTTTTTTGTTTTCATTGTTTTTGTTTCATTTTAAATATTTAAAATAAAACTTTATGTAGAAGAAATGTATGAGATTGTACGAATTGTTAAAAAACCAATGAGTTTAAATTAACACTAATTTACTCTTTTTGTCAATTTTTTTAAAAACTGTACAAAATATTTCCTACAAATTTTTTACGTATTTTTTTCGAAGAAAAATGCATTTATTAAAGTTTTTTTATCGAAAAGAATGTGGGTTTTTTTGGTTTATATTTTTCGTAAAAAGAGATTTTTTCTTATTTAATACTGTCCGGGAGATGCAAATGTGCGTAATTTGAATTCAGTGAGGCTAAGTGAATTTGAACAAATATTGATTTTAATGAAAAATACGGCTGAAAAACTCAAATAAAAAATGCACGATTACCGTTGTTTTTTTCCTTTAAGAGTGATATATCTGTTACAACTTTTTTAAAACATTTTTTCTGCAATTATTTTTTAATAAATATTTACTTTTAAGAATCAAATATTCAAAATTTGATATAAAAAATTCCTTTTACAAGAAACAAAAAAAGACCAATAAAAAGCAAAATTTTCGAAAGTGAGAAAATATATTTTCAGAGAAAAAGTCGGTTGTAAAAAAAATATAACATTTTCTTGTTTGATGCGTCGTTTTTTAGGGTCTGCTTTTGAAAAGAGTCAGCTTTTGACAGACACATTTTTGAATTTTATGTTTTTCATTTTTGTTATTAAAAAAGACATAAAAAGAGCTAAAAAAATAGAAAACTTTTTTATGACCAATGTTTTTGGATAAAAAAAGAACTAAACATTGGAAAAAAGTCATTTTTATTACGTTTGAATATTTGAAAATTTTTTTACTGAAATTAAGCTTTTTTAAAATAGGTTTTTTTGTTTTGTTTGATAAAGTACTAATGTTTGGAGTTCATATGTACATTATTAGAAAGAATAAAATAGCGTAATTCTACAAAAGCAAAAATTTTAAAAAAATATTTTTGACTCATTTTAATTTTAAATAAATGTCAAATAATTTTATGTTCCATGATTTTGTAAACTTTTTGACACTATTTTAGCCATTCATCCTGAACATTTTAAAAAAGTATGCTTGACCTTGCTTTTTTGTTTAAAAAAGTTTCTGAAGTACATCGAAAGTTAGAAAATGTTTAATTCTTTTTAAAGCACAGCCAAAACGTTTTTCTAAAACATTCAAAAGCGAAAAGAAAACTAACCAAAAATTATATAAAAGCGCTAAATCCATTTTCGCTGTATTTTAACATCAAAAACGCCTTTTTTTTTAAAAATGTTTAAACTTTAAACTAAAATATTATAAAATGTTTGAATATATTTTTGTTTTTATTGATTAAGTTTTTTCAAAGGGTCCCCCCTTTGCTGTTTTTTTCTGTTAAAAAATTATGGCCGGCCGGCCGGATTTTTCATCCCTGATACGGAATTCTCATTGATTGGTGCCCAATAATAATTTGAAAATGAATAATTTTATTAAAGTTGCAAAATACAAATTCACGTAATGCAAAATAACTTTTTTCAAAGATTAACCATGATATTTTCGGAAACTTACTGTTTTCGAATAACATCGGCACTGCTCTTTTTGAGAAAAAATTTTTGCTTTGTGATTATTATTGTAATAAAAAAATCGTATAAATTTTATATTTCACATTTTTTTGTATTGCATATATATGTAGACCTTATTCATATATTAATTTTACTGTATTATTTTTTTCAGAAGTCCAGATTTGCGTAGAATTTATCTTTAATTGATTTTTTCTGGATAAAGTTTTCTGTATTATTTTTTTCAGAAGTCCAGATTTGCGTAGAATTTTTCTTTTATGGATTTTTTCAGGATAAATTTTTCTGTAATATTTTTTCAGAAGTGCTAATTTGCGTAGAATTTCACTTAATTTTCCTGAATTCTAAGCAAAAAAGCACTTCTGAAAAAATATTACGAAATCACTAACATGCAAAAAAAATCCATTCAAAAAAAATTCTACGCAAAAAAGCACTTCTGTAAAAATATTACAGTAAAATTAATACATGAAAAAAGTCAACACAAATATGTAATACAAAAAAATGTGAAATATAAAATTTATACAATTTTTTTATTACAATGATAATCACAATGCAAAAATTTTTTCACAAAAAGAGCAGTGCCATAACATCCAGTTTTTTAATCTCACTTGAGACGGATATAAATGCATTTTTATTTTTTACTAATGTGAGGCTCCGGTGTTCTTTCATTTTCGTTTCTGTTAAGCAAAAGGTTTTAGGCATTTCTATGTAAAACTTTAATCCTATAAATTTGTACATTTATGTAAACTTTATAAAATATTCAAAACGACAGAAAAAAACATAAAGGTAGTAGTAAACATTTTAAAAAGGTTTTCGCAAAATTTCATTATCAAAGAATAGAAAAAGATGTTTCTCACTTTTTTAGCTGCCGTTTCTTTAAATGAAAAATATTTTGTTGTGTCTAATAAATTGCGCTTTAAACAGTGTTTTTTAAAAAATGGCAGAATATTTTTTTATATGTATATTTTTGAATATTTTGGTTTTAACAAACACATTTCATAATTAATGGAAAAAATATCAAACCTTCAAGTAGGAACGTGCGCGGTTTTTTCAAAGTTACGCAAAAAATATAATTTTGGTACGAAAAAACGCAGAATGTTTCTATGA
>JAQIXH010000755.1:0-11262 GCA_034700145.1 Panagrolaimus detritophagus | reverse complement strand
TTTTTTAAAGTTTTTGAAATATTTATACTAAAATAAACAATTAAGGTATATGAAAAACTTGAACAAAGAAATAAAAACCCAGCAACAAATAAAAATGGAGGTGCAAGCTAAAAAAATGAGTACATTACAACTTTAATTAATATTCAACTTACAATTGTATTTGCAACAAATAATGGCATTTTATTGTATTCCATTTTCCAAAGTGTTGTTAAAACGTTTGTTTCCAAATTTCCATCAGCTGTCATGGAAAACCATAATGAAAGAATATAAAATATTACAAAAATAATAAAAATAATGAAATATGGAGGAATCATAGTTCGAATAGAAAGTGTACAATTTCTAAATTTAAAATAATGTAAGCAAACCCAACTTTTTTCTCAAATAAAAAAGATTTCATTACTCTTTATTTTTATGGATCCCAAAAAAAACTATTAAAAACCAAAATTCATTACCTGCAAATTATTAAATATCGTATATAAAATGACACGGTTATTGATAACATATTTATTGCAGTTATTGAACTAAATATAGCAATAAAGTGGCATGCAATTGAATAATCAGTCAATCCAAACATATCTCCGAAAATAATGTAAAAAATTCCTTCAACATAGAAAATGTGCTAAAGAACATTGATAAAAAAAACATTTCAAAACATTTTTTAAAACGAATTTGTAGAATCCTCATATTCTGTTATATAAATCCGAGAAAAGTTAAAAAAAACCCCATGTTCTATTAAATCATATAAAACACTTATAAAAACATACCGGAGCAATAACAAAAGTAAACAAGCATGCCACAACATCGAGGATACTATTTGGAATTAAAGAATATTTTATGTGAATTAAAGTTTTTGTTTTGACAGTTTTAATTAAAAATAAAAGTAAAATATTACAAAAAATTGCTACAACTGGAACTATTATATCGTTAAAATGGACAATTTTTAAAAAAAAAGACATTTTGCAAAATGATTACTGCAACTAAAAAAGAAATTATTCTAAAATACTAAAATAAATTTTGAAAAAAAATACACCTGTTAAATAAAATATTTTTTACAGCTGTAATTTTGGATTATGAAAAACGGTGGAAAAAAATCTGCATAAACCCCACATCGACAAGTTACAGTAAATTGATGGAAATCTTGTTTCAAGACGCTAAAAATAAAGTAAGAATCATATTACATCAGCTAAAAAGTATCAGAATCATGTTTTCAGAAATTTTGCAACATTTTTCAACCATTTGCAAAAAGAAAATTTTATTTGAAAATGTTTGATAACATTTTTTTGCCCTGTCAATTTCTTCGAGCGAATAAAATTAGCCCAAGGAAAATTTTTTCATATCCACCTACTTTAACGATGTTATGGTTTTTTTCTATGGTCAATAGGTTGAAGTTTATGGAGTAAATGACAAACCCTTTAGTGTCGGGGTCTGGAGCTGAATTACCGTAATTTTAGCTTGTTTTTGACCTTCAAAGTGATGTTAACCTAGTTAAAATGGGTCAAATTTAGATGTTTGAGGGTGTTTTAGACTCACTGAGTCCAGGGCTATCGAATGATACCACTTTTGTAATTTTCTGGTAACGCTCTCCAGAAATCGGATTCAGGAGCCGGTATACAGTATCTCAAAATCCACCTGAAAAACATTGAATATTATGATGAAATCGTGTTCCTGGGCCTCGATAACCCCTAGAAAACATTTTCAGCCGATTCTGAGACACAAAATTTTTTTTGTGCTTAAAAACGGCAAAAATTCTCGAATGTTACAAAAAACGTCTTTTAATTTTCTTCTCTGCAATGAGTCTACGGATTTGTTTGCCAATTGTCTGAGCAGTATCTGCAAGTGGCAGGTAAGTCTGGGATAAGAGTTCATACAAATTGTTGCTTCCTTTTTTTTCTCAAGAATACTTTGGCGTTTTATGACAATTGGGCAATCACATTTTTCATGGTGTTTTTTTTGTCGAAAAAAAGCTGTCATAGTTTCTTTTCTGTGGTTGCATGCATTAGCTATGAATAATATTGCATTATTATTACTTGGTATCTCTCATTATCTGTTTTTTATATTTGTTAAACCGTTGCGTACAATTTTTCTTACACTTTTGCCGATTTTTTAAAATATCTTGGTTTTAGAAATGTAAAATTGTTTTAATAAAGCAACTCCGTGAATATCGCTATTCACAAACATTACTTTTACTATTAACTAATAATTTTTTTCGTGATTCTATTTTTTAGTGGAAGTTTATAGTTTTATATTTTCAGGAGCAAATCTTTGTGTTACGGATCTTCTCATACAACGATGACAGATACGAACAAAAAAGTAAGATTAGAATTTGCAGTAAAATTAAAAATAATAATTTTAGCAAAATCATCAAAATGGTATAAAGCTAATTGCATCTGATATAAATCATGTATTTCAATATCAAGGATTCTGCAAAATTACTATTAACCATGTTACATCGATGCTTTTTGTTGAACCAATTAATGAAGGTACGTTTTTTCAGTACTTTGGTTTAAAGAATAAAGCTATTGATTTTTAGAATTTAAATTAATTTCTGCAGTGTTTAAGTGGAAATTCTATGCTCAAAAGGTATGTTTTTTTTTGCTCTTTAATTAATTTTAACAGTATTTTTTAGAATATTTTATTTGTTTTTGCTAAAAATGATTTTCAAGATTTCGTTCTGGTTTTTAACAATGAAATTAAATGCAAAAAAGTTTATGATTTAATTTATCAAAAAAGGGTATCTATTTTAATACTTTTTTTTATTTAAACTTATCTTTTTGCTTATAGACAAATGATGCAATTATGAATGAAGAACTTTATCAAAGAATTTTATCTCCAATGCTTAATCAAATTATCAAAAACAAACTCGCCAATGCTATTATCTCTGAACTTTTATTAAAATGGATTAATAAATTGGATGTTCAAAATAAAGAAGCATATATTCAAATGATGAAAGGTGCTAATATTTATCATATAATCTTTCCAAATGGAGAAAGTGTTGGAAAAAATCATATGAATGATGAAAGTGATATTCAAGGACAAAGAAAACGAAAATTTAGCAAAATCGATACAAGTGATAATTCTGATGATGAAAGTTTATGTAGTGATAAAAGGACTTGGTATGTTTTTGTAACATCAATTAGTGAAGTTAATAAACATTATAATCAACTACTTTGCTCGAAAGCAATAATATTTTATTTTTTAGCGTAAAGCGTCAAAAATGTCATAAATTAATCAAAAGCAATTGTCAATTTAAAATGGTAAATATTAATGGAACACGGAAATTGCTTAAAAGATTATTAATTTTTCCATCTAATGATAAAAGATTTTGTTACGAATATTCTCCATATAAACAAACTGTTTTTCACTGTACTGAATGTCGAAAGAGTGGAATAACTGTTCTTGCAACAATTGGACAACACAATGATCTTCAAATTCAAGATAAGAAACATGTTTGCAAAAAATTAGAATATTCGACTGAAAAATATTTTGATATTCGAAAAATAAGAAAACCAAATTATGAATTTCTTGAAAACTGCAACACAAATTCCGGAAAAGTTTTGATTCTGTTTGATCCAAATAACAGAAATCAATGTTATGATTTTCGATGGCGAAGTCATAAATCAGCTTTTTGTTGTATGAGTTGTGATGTTAAAGCAAAAATTATGAATACTTCAAAGGAAAATGAATATGTTGAAATATTAAAGTTGAATCATCAATGTAAATATCGACCATATAATCATGAACAGTATTTCAAATTTGATAATTTTGTTTTGGCTCCTAATTTTGAAATTCGATCTCAAATGGTTAAAGGCAAAGAAAGGAAAACTTTATTTATTTTTAATGAAAATGATAAATCGAAATGTTATAATTTTCGATATAGTTCTTCTTTTAAAGCATTTATTTGTAAAGAATGTTTAAAGCAAAAAGTCCATGTTACTGCAAAATTACAACAAAATGCTGATGGTGAAAAGTATCTGTTATTGTCAAAGAAGCAACATGTATGTGAAATGGTAAAATATATTCCTCAAAAAGATGATGAAATAATTCTTCGACAACCTAATTTTAAACTTATGGAAGAAACGTGTAATGGTGTTACAAAATTGTTCGTCTTCGATTCACAAGATAAAAATTTATGTTATATTTTTTCACCTGCAAAAAAAAATTGTAGTCGATATGTCTGTCGTGGATGTCGTGATTTTGTGCAAAGATCCAAGAAAACTAATGAAAAATTAAATGGAGTCGTTTATTTATCATTAATCAAAGTTAAAAATGGTGAATATTTTATTCAAATGAAAGATCAAAAACATTCATGTCAACCAAGAAAATATGAACCTCAAAAATATGAACTTAAAATTGCTGACAGTTATTTTTATTATCAAAAAAAATCGTCACCAAAATGTGTAAATGTTGCAATTTTACTTCCAACTGATTCAACACTTTGTTATCCATTTTCTTACTTAAAAGCTTCTAACAGATTTTATTGCTTAAATTGTAACCGACTTAAAAAACGCTGCTCTATGCAATCACCAAAAATGGATGAAAATGGAAAAGAATATTTTATTCATGATCCATCGAAACATGTTTGTAAACCTGTCAAAATTTCTACATTTGAAACGCCAGAATTTAAACGACTTGAAAGAAAAGATATCGCTTTTGAAGAAAAATCGAAGATCAAAAGATTGAAAATCGATAAAAGCAGAATCTTAAAATTACCAAATTTTGAATTTCGACCAAGCAGAAATGGCAATTCAGAAGGAACGGTGGTTATTTTTGATTCAAAAGACAAATCAACGACATATGAATATTTTTATTCAGCTTCTCAGGAAATTTTTGTTTGTTCAAATTGTAAAAAGAAAAATCTTCATGTTTTTGCAAAAACTCATGTTGATAAAAAAAATGGTCAAAAATTTATTGAACTTTCAAAGAATGAACATATTTGTGAACCAAAAAAAGATGAATTTTCTGCTCGTGTTATTAATGATTCAAATTTTATGATTGTTGATCGTGAAGATAAAACAAATCCAGCAAAAGCAATCGTATTTACTTCAAAAGAAAAAGAATTTTGTTATGAATTACATTATTTATCTTCTAAATATTATTTTGAATGTTTTGAATGTAAAAAGCTTAAAAAATGTGTAAATGTAAAATTATATACGAAAGAAAATGGTGAAAAATATTTGTTGAAATTAAAAAATGACCATATTTGTGAACCAAAAAAATATGATCTACAGAATTTGGAAAAACAGAAAATTATTCCAGAATCCATGTTTGAATTGTATAAAAATCAGTATGGTGCAAATAAGAAACTCGTTGTATTCATTTCTGAAAAGAAAGATTTGATTTATGAATATTCTTTGGCCCGAAATTTATATTGTTGTTTAGAATGCAAAAGACTCACCAAATATGTAACAGCAAAATTGATTGGAGAAGGTGATGAAAAGTATCTTGAATTTTCGAAAACTGAACATATTTGTAAACCGAAGAAATATAGTCCAAAAAATTTTCAATAATGATTTTTCTGCTGTATTTCCGTTATCTTTTTTGCTGTAGTTTTTTAACTCAATAAATTTTTGTTGTCGCAATCCGTTTGAAGGCATTTATTGGTCCATTTTAACAAAAGTTTAGAGACAGTAATATTTGAACTTTTGTTTTTGACAATTTCATTGGATTTTTGCTTTATAATGTTTTTTGTGCAGTAGATTTTGTTTTTTGAAATAATTGACTTAGATATTACTGTATGCATACAGTAATATCTAAGTCAATTATTTCATGTATGCATTTATTAAAGATTGTTCCTCTAATTTTTTTTTCTCAGAAAAGTAGTTTTAATTGGGAATTATATTGTAACTGTGCTTAACATTTTAGTAAAAATTCTGTTATTCGGAGCCACACTTGAAATTCTGATCGTTTTTCCTTATCATTTTTAACAATGACGCGTCTTACAAAATGGAAAATTTATTTTTCACTCACTTTTTTTTCACCTTACACCTGGAAAAATGTTTTCCACTTTCTTCCTCGTGGCGTAGAACGGTAACAAAACAGATTACTTGTGGTAATTTTTTTTGGCAAAAGACAGAATATTCTTCTAGAAATTTTCGGGAATAAAATTTCATTTAAAAACGCTTTTTTAATAATACAATTCTTTAAAACATTGTTAGTCGACGAAAATGCAGTCGGCGAAAAAAATAAGTCGGTGAACTGTCTGCAGTCTGCGAAATAAAAATTGGCGAAATTGCATTGGGCGAACTTTATTCGGCGAGCACACATACGTGAAGAATAAAGAATTTACCTGTTGATATTTTTGTTGCGAACATTTGTTATTGATTGTTTTATTATGCTCGGTTAATAAAACAATCACTGTTCATTAAAAATTGAGAACAAGCTTTTTTTCTGTAATTGAGTATTGTACTAAAGATTGAGAAATTCAAAATCATATAATTCTTTCAAATGGAATTATGTTACTCCAAATATCAGTGATAATGGTTTTTAGGATGCAGTCCATTTTCTTTTTTTCTTTCAATATCGGGGTGTCGTGAAAAAGCAGTGTTTTTTAGAGGATATTTTTTTTTCGGAAAATTTTTTTAAATTAAGCTTTTTTTTCTCAACTTCAGTTTTTCGAATAAGCAAACTTATAATTTTATGCTCCTTTCTCACAAGGGAACCGATTAACATGTTAATTCGCTTTTGAAACGGGGCCTGTTTTAGAATACTCCCCTGATATTCAAACGTATTTTCCCAAATTATGAGCGGCCCCTTCCCCGAAAGTACTTTTTCACAACATTTTTTTTTAAAATCGTTTATAAGTTTTTCATTATTTTCTCCATTAAAATCTCCATTTTTATCTTCAAGTTTTTAGCAAGTTTTTGAAGAAGAATTTGATAAGAGGGATCAAGTTTATCAAAGAATTCATTAGAAAATATTGACATTTTTTTTATTTGAACTCAAACAAATATAAAATAAAACGAGTGCAAAGAAATGATTCAATTATAACTTTTTTAGCAGCTTATGTTTCATTTTAAAAATTTTCTTTTTTTGTTGCATGAAAACGATGCTATTAGATTAGGGTGCGCAGCGATCACTTTTTTTTCAAAAAATAAAGAGAATGAGTCGCGGCCTCAAAAATTTAGGGGACTGAAAAAAAATCCTGTTGTGTAGTGGTTAACGCGCACGGCTGACAGCCAGTGTGCAAAGGTTCGATTCCCCCCGCGTGCAAAAAAATATTTTGAGTCAAGTAAAAAAATAATTTTAATGATTGGAACAATATTTTTTGAATAATTAATGTCTTATTTACCACTTAAATAGTATCTATGTTTTATATCCATACATTCGATTTGGTAAGGTTTTTTATAGGCGTTTTTTAAAAGATCAATTCAACACTTTTAGGAATTCGTTCACATTCTGAAACTTATGATCCTAAAACAAATGTATTACATTTATATATGTGTGATTCCGCTAATTTATCTTCCACCAAATGAACCAAATATTTTGCTTTAAAGACCAATAAAGAATTTAAAAATGGATGATTCTTGGTTAATGAAAGGTTCAAAAGTTTATGTTGAAATTGAATTCGGAGAATCTGTTGAAATGCATCATTTTGATTATTGTTACTTCAATCAAACTGAACTATCTGATTCAATACCGAAGATCATTACTGTTGAGGTAAGCTTTTATATATTCTATATTAATATTAATGTGTTTACTTTTAAGCTATCACAAATAACACTACTCTTTTGAATTTGGGAACTTTTAATGCATTTGGCAATGTTACACAAAGAATTGAACATGAAGTTTGTTTTATGCTTTTATTTTCCCTTTTGCAACAGTTTTATTCTTACAGACTTATACCGTAATATCTCGTCTAAAGTTACATATACTACATAATCATGGAAATCCAATCTTTACATCTCTTTGTCGCTTTCAACTTTTTGGTGAAGAAGAAAAAATAAGCGTCAGCTAGCTAAAACCAATTTCTTTGCTGCTGCAGATATGTTGAGTTTATTGTTATATTTTGTTTTGCAATTTATCTGTTTTTTGTTAACTTTTAACTTTGTTAAATAAGTTTTTTTTTTATCTTTTTCGGTATTACGACAATGTGAGATAACAAGAGACAAGCGATTTGTTAGAAACGATTAACAAAACTTTTCATCTTGATTTTTTCGCAAACAAAACTAACAAAACTTTCAAAAAACAAACAATTCAAGTTGAATTATTCATAAAATATTGTTCCAATCATTAAAATTAAATTTTTACTTGACTCAAAATATTTTTTTGCACGCGGGTGGAGTCGAACCTTTGCACACTGGCTGTCAGCCGTGCGCGTTAACCACTACACAACAGGATTTTTTTTCAGTCCCCTAAATTTTTGAGGCCGAAATGGAAATCCGAGGAGCGCGTCGTATATCCGCTTTATCTTTTCCGGTGTTAGTTTTAAAAAAAAAGTGTAAATGCCATAAAATCACGGATAAGCTGAGCTATCGATACATGGTAAATTTATCTACCAAATCGAAAATTTTTTTTTCACGCTGCGCACCCTATATTAGATTTCAACATTCCGGACATAGAATGCTAAAATCATGTAATGTACATTCGAAATTATCGTTGCTGCCTTTGTACCGTTTCCATGGATAAAATTAGTATTTTTAAAGCATCGATTTTATTTTAAAAGTCATTCTGTGTTAATTATTTTTACGCTTTTTTTCTTTTTTTGATTTAAGCGGATGTAAAATGTTGTTAATTTAATAGAAAAAAGCAAATGTAATTTTAAGTGGGGGACATTAAATTTTATGTACTTTTTGTAAAAGGGTTATGAATGTAACAGCAATAATATTTTTCTAATAGCTTGCGTCTTTTTGGAAAATTTAAACACAACCCAACAGTGAACTTTGCCTCTGGCTCCTTCTTTCTTCAATTATTCATTTTCAAAACAATGTTACAAAATTGGGAAATTATAGCTTTTACTGTATACGGTATTCCATCAGTTTTGTTATATATTTTTGTAATTTATCAATTTCTATTTAATTCACAATTAAAATCTCCATTTTTTACAATTTCCATTTTTATGGGTTTTGTGGTAAAAATTTCTTGACATTATTAAAAGAAAATTCTAGTTATAAAAATTCTTGTAAGGTTTGAACCGCAAAATTTTAATTGTAGTATTTTAAAAACCCCATTTCCAATATAAAGAATTATTTTTGACAATGGTTGGAACAGGCCTCTTTTTGCAGGTCTTTATTTTAAGTGTTTTTTAAAATAAACAGGTTTTTTTGATTTTTTAATTATGGGGTTCTTATGTTACAAAATTTTAGTTGTGTCATAGTGTATTTTTTTGCAAAATTTTTTGAAATTAAGTTTTTTGACAACAACATGGTGTTTTTTTAGGATTTATCAAATTATATTTTTATGTGGTTTTCGTTTAAATTAATTATGTATCCATTGACAGCAAAATTATTCTTTATTGGACAAACATCGTGTGATATCACTTCAGCAGATCCATGTTATCCAAATAATAATTTTTGTTTCGTTATTCTGTTTTCTGGAATGTATTATTTTAATAAAGTTCGAGAATGTTTATTCGTTACAACTTCGCTCAATCGATTTACAGCAGTTTGTTTTCCGGGTCGTCAAGAAAGAGTTTGTTGAAATTTTTCTTTCATTTTGTTAGTGCCATAATAAGAGGACATTGGTTTAAAAAATTTTATACATGAATAAGGCTTTCTTCTTACGGAACCTTAAAATTTGGCTTTTGTTGCTGCGAATGATTTATGCTTATTTTTAGGAAAGATTTCTGAGAAATTTTTTTAATTAGCTGACCAAATTGAAATTAATTCTTAAAAGTGAATACAAAAAATGTATTTCAGATTTGGAGAAAATGTTTGTGGCCGCTAATTTTAATTTCTTTAATACTTCCGTTTCTATTAATTTTTTATCTGTTTTTTGGTGTTGTTTCTATTCTTCCATTTTATCAAGAAAATGACGGAACCTTTGTTCTTTTTATTGAAGAAATTATATATGATTACGTAAGCTATATTTTGATTTTTTTAATACAATATGAAATCAAATCATGTCTTTAGGCATTTGTGGGGTTTATAAGTTCAATACACACTTTAATAGCTTCTGCAATATCTTTAACATTAAATCTTTCAAGCTTTGGAATGCTTTTTATTCGATCAAAGGGAATTTCAAAAACAACAAATATTAAAAAAAGTGAAATAAAATTATTGGCAATTTCTGGAGTTGATTTTTTAATGGATTTTTTAGCTGTTTCTCATCAGGTTAGATACTGATTTGAGAGTTTTTTTTCGTAACAGAACTTGAAAATGCGGGAAACATATATTGTTTTTTGAAACATTTTTTTATTTTTCAGATATATATATGTATTCCTTTACATTTCGAAAAATTAATTATGATATATGATATATTAAATTTATCACGTCCATATATAATGATATTTATGTGTCAACAAATTCAAAATACATTTTTAACTTTTACTGGTTTTGTAAAACCACCTCCGCCCACTATTTCCGCAGTACAAATTTTTTCTTCAAGGCGTTGAACATTATTTGAAATTTCGTCAAATTCGATATCTCTTTTTTCTGTTTGACAAAAAAATATCGGGCAAAGTTTTAAAATATAAAAGTTTTCTTTGCTTTCCAAAATTTTAAGCTGCAAAAAAGAGAGAGAAAAAGGCAGGCTTATTTTCACCAACTTTATTTGCTTAAAATTTTTTCGTTTTTTTTGTATAATAATTTCTTCAGTAAAAACGTTCGCAGGCGAATAATTAAATTATATATCACAAAATAGACATTATTACACACTAATTTTCTATTCTTTTCTAACGTTCACTAATTTGGTTATAATATTTATTGGTAGCTGTTTAATTTTCAAAGGGCATAAAACAAATTTGATTTATAAGTAAATTATTTCAACAAAAAGAAATTTTTCGTTTACAAACTATAATTACGTTAAAAAAATTTTTTTAAATGAGTCTAAACCTATTATGAAATAATAAATGTGGCAAAGGAAGTAAAACATGTTCGTTTCATACATGAATTGGGGGGTAAGTATTTTTCAAAATCGGTATAGGTCTGTAACGACCTTTTTGGGGAATAATGTGGTCTGTAATGACCTTTTTTTGCAAAAATTTTTCGGCGGCGCTTCGCGCCGCCAAATTCCTTATATTTGTCAGGGTCCCCCCTGTTAAATTTTTTCTAGTTTTCCAATTTCAAAAGTTCATATTTGACGTGGTCCCCCCTGTTGGGTTTTTAC
>JAQIXH010000754.1:0-11276 GCA_034700145.1 Panagrolaimus detritophagus | reverse complement strand
ATATTTGTTTGTTTAAGCTTTTCTCGAACATATTTTAGAAATGCTTCATAATGTGAAGAATCTGGGGGAAGTTGAAGAACTTTTAAAATTGTTCGAGTTCCACGTTGGTTGTGCCAAATTGAAAGGAGATTAGCGATTTCAGGGATTGCTGTAAAAATAGAATTAAAGGTTCGTGAAATAAAAATATCTGTGTAGGACAAACTAAGGCACTCAAGTATTCAAAGCCTAACAAACAGTGTTGTTGCAACTCCGAATTCAGAATCGTGGAGTCGATTCCGAAGTCGGAGCCGGAGCCGGAGCCGGAGCCGGAGTGGTTGAGTCGACTCCGGTGAAAATTTAAAAAAAAGGAAAAAAGAAGAAAAAAGTGCTTTTTTCCATAAATATTTAGTTTTCTCTCTTATTTTTTTGGCATATTAAATGCAAATTAAAGTTAACTTTAAAATCATTTTAAAAAATTCTTCAAAATTTGAAAAAATTTTCACCATCATTTTTTATGATTTTAATAACTTTTTTGAAGATAAACAACAGTCTTTAAACTTTAAAAAAAGAAGAAAACAAGCATCAAAAAGGCAATCCCACGTGCTTTTGAAAAACATTGTACTATCGGAGTCGACCCTTTAATTCGAATCCAGTGACTCCGATCCCGACTTCGGAATCGGAGTCATCACCGGAGTCATTTCAAATTCGAAAACACAAAACTGCTAACAAACCTTGTGAATCTTGATAAGTCAGCAAAAAGGAGTTCCAACCAAGATTTTGAATTAATGCTGCAGCAGCTTTTCCAACGAGATCATCTTTTGGTGCAATACTTGTAACAAATCTTGAATGACCTAAAATAAAATCCATAAAACTTCCAAAAACCCTCTTCTAAAAACAACTCACTCAACGGAGCAACCGTTGAAGTTGTAATACATGGAATTTTAAATCGATCACACATTGAATAAATTAACAAAATTTCATCAATACTTTCCGTTTCAGGACAAATAATTATAGCAGAAACTTTTCGTTGAATTACATCACATACTTTATCATCAGAAGGGGTATGGCCATCGCTTGGGGCAATTAAGGAAAATGTTATTTCACTTTTAAATGCATTTGCGTTATTCCATTCATCAATGGCATGTCGGGTATTGTGCCATGAAATGGATTCAGTTCCTTGAACAATTCCTGAAATTTTTAGAATGGGCTGTATTATAATTAGTTAAAGCATAATTTTGAAAATCAAATTTTCAAACTTGATACTCTTGGAATATCTTGAAAAGGATGGAATAATTAGTTCTTTCTTGAAATGGCATGAATCTGATAATCTGGCAAAAGAACAATAGAAAAAATTTTGATTGTCAGGTTTATCCAATTTCAAAAAAAACCTTAAAATATAAAATTTTTGAACTGTTTACTATCTTTAAACGTAGTTTCATAAAAGTAAAACTATAATCCTCAGCGGCTTTCATTAACGAAATTTTTCTTACGATTAAAGACGTTTTTTGTAACATTCGAGAATTTTTGCTGTTTTTAAGCATAAAAACATTTTTGTGTCTCAGACTCGTCTGAAGATGTTTTCTAAGGGTTATTGAGGCCCCGGAATACGATTTTCGTTATAATATTCAATGTTTTTCAGGTGGATTCTGAGATACAGTATACCGGCTCCAGAATCCGATTTCTGGAGCGTGTTACAAAAAAATTACAAAAGTGGTATCATTCGATAGCCCTAGACTCGTTGAGTCTGAAAAATCCTCAAACATCTAAATTTGATTTATTTCAACTAGTTTCACATTACTTTGAAGTTCTAAAATAAGCTAAAATTACGGTAATTCAGCTCCAGAATCCACCGAACCTCAAAACTAAAGGGTTTGTCATTTACCATAAACTTCAACCTATTGACCATCGAAAAAAAACATAACATCGTTAAAGTAGGGGGATATGAAAAAAATTTCCCTATGCTACTCCAATTCACTCCAAAAAATTGACGAAAAACGTTGAATATTGTGATGAAAATCGTGGACCTGAGTAACCCCTAGAAAACATTTTCAGCTGATTCCGAGACACTAAAATTTTTTTTGTGCCTAAAAATTCTCGAATGTTACAAAAAATGTTCTTTAAACACGAAAAACATGTATTCTGTAAAAACAAATTTTTTAATGTTTATTAAACCCTTCAAAATCCGATGAATTTTGGATCCTTATTTTATATTTATTATTAAAACATATTTTTTCAAAATTTTTCATGAAAAAACAAACTTTAATTTTAATTGGTAACATTGATTGTTCATACCTATTCGAAATTCAAGTCCATCAGTTTTCAACAACAAAAATAAGAAAACAAATAATAAAAATAATGTATTCAGAAGCATACTTCAAAAGAATAAAAAAAATGAGACGGGATTCCTTTTTTTGACTTTTCTTTTCTTTTTTTAGGACTCATTCAAAGAAGAAAGGAACTCATTTTCCCTTATATTTTTATATTTTGAAAGAGAAAAAGCAACAAAGCAATCCTCGAAAAAAAATGGCCTTAAATAATTCCTTTTTTTCTTCAAAAAAATGTAAAAAAACTGCAGGCGGTCGAAATAAGCAGCAAAAAAATGCCTTTTTTTAAAAAATGAAAGGGAGGAGGAAAAGCTTGATAAAATTACAACGTTATTTCATTGATGAAAAATAAAAAACGAAGAAGAAATGCAAGAAAAATAACTTTCTTTTTTAGATTGCAAAAAAAAATGAGAGAAGAGGGAAAAAAGAGATGAGATTTATTATTTTATAAATTTGATGGATACAAACATTTTATAAAAGTAAGAAAACAATTTTGTTGAAATTTGTGATGAATAAAATTGGAGAAAAATGATAAAAATTTCATATATAAAAATCTACTCTGGTGCACGACAAATGTTATCCCAAAATAAATAACATTTATTGCAAATGCTAAAGCAAATAACATTATCTTCGTTTAAAACTAACACATTGAAAATTTTAATAAATATCACAAATCATAAAACTTAAAAACTTTACCAGAACTATTATATGAAACGCTTGGTTTAAAATAATTTTCAATAAATCACGTCGTTAAATTGAGCAGGCCACTTTTTCCGTTTCGCCCATACATTTTTTTTCACTGACTGATTTACTCAAATTTTCAGTTATTTTTGTGAAGAATTACTAAATATTTAACAGATTCCATAAACTTCCGTTTCACTTTTGGAAAATGACACGAGTTTGGTAAATGTTGTTCTTTTACAAAAAAAAACAATGTTTTTATTAAATAATGTTTGGAAAAAAATTTTTAAATGGAGAATCCTTAAATAAATGTTTAAAGTTTTACATTTTTGTAATGCCATATTTAAGTTTTATTTTTTAATATTTTATTTGTGAACGTCTTTAAAATATTCAAAGAAATATTAATATTACAGTGATTGATTGTTTTAAGAAATTTGTCACCAATTAATTGCATGTACATGCAAAACTTTTTGTCCAACGAATTTTAGCATGCATTTACTGAACCCCCTAAAATCCTTCTAATCTCTAAGAGCATTTCTCACAGGGTAATTGGGGCACGATGTTCGCATATGCATAAAATCTCATAACGATGCAACCCCAATTTTTTTAAAGCAAAGTAATGACTAAAAAAGTCAATAAAATAAGAAGAAAAAATATTGCCAATAAACGTTGTGAATTTTGATTTATTTTTTTGCCGTAGTTTTTATTTGTTGGTTGTCAAGTTTTGGCATTTTTTGTACTTATCAACTAATTTTCTTGATCGTTGCTAAAAAAAATTCAAAAATGTCAATTCCTCGCCCAATTATATTTGAAGAAGAAATAAGTGTTTCAAAAAAAGAATTGTCTGATATATTAGAGGGGAAAAAAGAGTACCGAAAATTTTCAGTAGATGGCAAAACTCCAAAGAGCACAACACGTTTACGTATTGATTGTTCTAAAGATTCAGAAGATGCAAAAGACTATTCAGTATTTATTACCCTTGAACAAAGCTATTATGGTTGGGACTGGTACGATAAATACTACGGAAAAATTCTCTTTTACAATAAATCTGCCGATTTTGTTTTACATCCTGATGAAAACGACAGCATATTTGAAAATGATTCCGGAAAATGTTGTTCCTACCCTAGTGAGTGTTAAAGCCTTTAACTTTTTATAAAAAAAAAATTGCAGATTATATTCGATATCGGTTTTGTTCTTTAAAGGATCTTTTAAATCCTGAAAACAAATTTATTGAAAATGATAAATTTACAATTCAAATAAAGGGAATGCTGTTTTTCGAGTCGTCAGCTGAAGATCGTAAAAAGCCTTCATTAACTTTGGGACAATATTTATGGGAACGAGATGATCGAGATTTTATTATTTCGGTTGGAAAAAAGAACGAACTTAAAACTGTAGTTAAAGTAAGTTCTTCAAACGAAAATATTACAAAAATCTTGTAAATATTAAATCCTAAAATTTCCTAGATCCATAAACTTATTCTTGCTTCTCGTTCGCCAGTTTTTGATAGAATGCTTGAAAATGAAATGAAAGAAAAAAAAGAAAACAAACTTGAAATTATTGATTTTAATGCAGAAATTGTAAAAATTGCTGTTGAATATTTTTATGATCGGAAAACTTATAAAACTTCTAATGTCGATCAACTAATTGACTTACTTCAATTTGCAGAAAAATATGATATTCAAGATTTAAAGGTACGTTTATATTTTCAATTTTTCTGATTTCAGTAAATTTCAGAGCAAAGTTGAACACGTTTTAATTATAAAAGTTCGTCCAAATAATATTTGCCTAATCTCCAATGCTTCTATCAATGCAAATTCTTTGAAGCTTAAAAAAGTTTGTATTCAATTAATGCTTTTTTATATGAATCAGAAACTTCCATTTAATGAAAAAATTACTTTGAATGAAGATTTTGTCGTTGAATTAAATCAAACTGCTGCTTTGCCTGTTGAAGAAGACGAAGAATAATAGTAACTACTTTTGTCAAAACTATTTTATCATAAACTTTTTTGTTATTTTGTTTGACTTCTGAAAAAATAAATATCTTTTTTGCTCAAATATACAACTCTTAAAAGTAAATATATCTTTGTTTAGTAAACTTCTTCCAAAACAAAGTATTTGAAAAAACATGCAAACGTTTGCTTTTTTTTGCGTGAAATTTTTTCCTAATTTAGCTCAGACGATGTTATTCGAACTTCGATCCAGAACAAATTTTGTCAAACCTTTGTAAACAACAACAAAGTTATGTATTTTGTTTTTCTCATAAAAATAAGTAAGAAGTAATCGTTAATTGTTATAAGATTTATTCATCACATAAAAAAATTTATGAATCAAAACAGAAAAAAGGAAATTAAACAATTGAAATAAATTAATATTCATTATGTATTATTTCGATATTATTAAAAATATTATATTAAAATATTATTAAGTTTTTAAACATTTTTTAAAATGTTTAAAAGAGCTTCATATGTATCTTGTGCATCATAAAAATCAACATAAACATAGCAATCATCAGAGGCATTCTTCTAAAAATGTACAACACAGTAGAAATGATTCAAAGATTTTATATGTAAAACGTACCAAAATAGATTCAGTAGGCAAATTAATATCAATATTTCCATGAACTTCAGTTAAAACAAATTTGGATAGTTTTTTGCTATGATTCATGGAAGTCAATGTTGACCATGTTGTTGAAGAAACAAAACATTCAAAAAATCTTAAACATTAACGGATAAAATTTTTTTATATTTTTTAATTAATAACTTACTCAATTGATGTAGCATTTGGTATCTTTGCAATTTTGATTAATGTTTAGGTGTCGTTTGTTCTTCTTTTTTGCATATTTTATTATTTTTTACAAAAATTGTTTAGAAAAATTAAATTAATGACTTAATATTTAAATAAACATTGCAAAAATGTTTTAATAATGGCTATGTTTTCCAAAAAAAGTCATTATTAAATATGAAAAAATTCGTGATTTGCAAAATATTTACATTAAAAAAAAGTGTGGAACATCGATGAAATTGAGTATTTTCGCCCCGCATCACTTGCATTTAAAATGGAACAATACAGCATTATTTTAAAAAATTCTTTGAACGTTTTTCTTACTGAATTTTTTAATATTTAAATATATTATTAAATTTTCAAGACATTCTCAGACTTATCTGCATAGCAAATGCAGTCACTGCATTGAGTCTGTTTATTTTTCGGCAGTCACTGCCTTTCTTTTTTACACATAATAAATATTTTTCTTAACCTCCGTTTTTTTGTCGAAAATAATACAAATTGTTTTTATAAAAGCCGGCAAAATTTTTAAAATACACAATATAAAAAAATGCATGAATTACTCAAAGTTTTTAGCTATTTTTGTAAAGAATTACTTTCATTAAATATTTAACAAATTCCATAAACTTCCGTTTGATTTTTCGAAAATGACACGAGTTTTGTAAATGTTGTTCTTTTACAAAAAAAAATATTTTTATTAAATAATGTTGGGAAGCTTTGAAATTCATTGTCCTTAAATGAATGTTTAAAGTTTTGCATTTTTGTAATGCCATATTTTAGTTTTATTTTCTAATATTTTATTTGCAAACGTCATTAAAATATTCAAAGAAATATTAATATTACAGGGATCGATTGTTTTAAGAAATTGGTCACCAATTATTGGTGAAGTTTAAGTTAAAAGTAAATAAAAAAGTTTCATTCACTTCTGAAACTTTCTTTGCCGTTGTTTTCTCTTTTTTTGGTTTTCTTTTTTCTTATATTTTTGTGCAAAAGAAAAAACATCAAAACTGTGTTGAAAATAAAAAATGCTTTTTTTCGTTTACAAAAAAAACAACTCCGCCCTTAGCTGCCAGACATTTCCATAAAAACAAAAAAAAATGGGAATAATTTTCGTCAAATTTGTCCTTTTTAAAGCTTTGAAAGAATTATGTATATTCAGAAACATTTTTAATTAAAGTATTTTAAAACATTTTTCAGAATATTTTATTTGTAACTCTATTTTTTGATTTTTATTTTAAAACAAAAAAAAAGAAAATACAAAAATGTTTGGTGATTTAGCGAAATTATTCATTATTTAAAGAAAATTGAATTTCAATAATTTGAACATAATATGTTATGTAAAATGAAAAAATTTTTAGTAAAGCAAATATTGTTAATTGAATTATATTTTGAAAAATCTTTGAACAGCTAAATCCTTTTCAAAAAAAAAAGCAGTAAAAAAATTATTAAAAACATAATAAATTTTGGAGTCCCATTTATTGCACTTTTTTCGTTTTTAAACATTTTCATTTGAATTACGTTTATAACGTTGCCTTGAAAAATGAGAAGTTACGGATTTCTCTTTTTCAAAACTGAATTAAAATTTATTTTATATTTTTATAAGTTTCATAAAATTGTAGCCAAATATAGATTAAGTAAGGCGATTTCTAAATAAAAATTCAAAAATTTTAAAATGTTTAACAAAGTTTTGTCAAAAATATCTTTTTAATAATGTTTCTTGATGGCCATAAATTAAAGTGTTTTCCGCGTTTTTGTTTTCTTTTGACTTTTTTTGCGCCGATAATTATTTGGACGCAGTCGGTCGAGATTTTGAAACGTAAAGTGTAATGGATAACCGATATATTTAATTCGAATTGAAATTTTATTGTAGAAAAAAATATAGATAAACAAATTTTTTCTATTAAATAATGTTTGCTTTCAATATTAGATTCCGTAAATAAATATTTTATAGCTGATGCATACTTTGATAATATTTTTGCTGAATATTTATTAAAATGAATCACTTTTTTAAAATATTCAAAAAAATATTGGAAATCTAACAAATTATTATCCCAACAAAAATTTGATGTTTTTTTTGTTTTTGAATGAATGTAAAAATGCGACTGGTGCTAAAAACCAGTTCTTTTGTTTTTTACGCTTTTGCATTTTATGTGTCCATCATTTTTTCGCCATCTTTTTAACAAAAAAAACGAAAAGATGTTGAAATAGTTCATGATCATTGACCGATTTAAAAAAAATGTAATATGTTTTAAAGTCAGTTTACGAAAATTTAAAATATAATTTTATTTTTATTCTTTATATCCGTTAAATCAAAAATTAAACCTAATCTGAAAAAATGAAATATTTCGTACAAATTAATGCTGCAAATAATGTGAAAGTGAAAAAATCATTTAATAAGCCTTTTTTATTTACGGATGCATTTTGCGAAACAAAAACCAAATTTAAAGACTGATGAAATTATTGTTTTTTCGATTTTACTTATTTCTTTATATTGTGTTTTTTAAAATTCAACATGTATTTTTTTGCTCAAAGAATTAGTTTATTGCAAAGAAAAAAATAGCTTTCAAGGATGCACAAAAAACAAAATGAGAAAATAAAGGAACAATCGATAATCAATAAAAGCATATATAATTGAATTTTTGTACTCATAAAAAACCGCATCCTGAATCGGTAGACCAAAGCAACCAAACAAAGGCACTTGAGTGCACCTGAGTGGTTTTGAAGTGCCTTTGTTTTGCCAAAAAACGAAAAACTTAAGCAATAAAAGTTTATAAACTACAGTAAAATAATAACGAAGTAATAAAAAAATCTATAAAAAAAACTAAAGAATTTTGTGATTAATTGCAAAAATAGGTCACAAGAAATTGAGGCAAATTTTATAACAAAATTTTCTGTATCATATTTTTTATTCATTCAAAACGTCTTTTTTTTATTGCGCATTTAAAAAAATTATAATTTATCTCAAAAAGGTTAGTTGCATTAATTATTTTTTCGTATTCCAGTATCTTTAACTTTTTAGATGATTGAAGTTCCATTTGCTCTTGAATGGATTATTCCAGAAAATCATTTGGTTCCTTTAAAAGATTCTGTTAATGGAGTTTTGTGTTCTTCTTGGGCTACAAATATTTCTGGTATAAAATATGGTTTGTCCATTTGTCCTTATAGAGATATTGATGAATACCGCGGGAAAGTATTGGTAGCATTACATTTGGATTTTGTAAATGTTAAAAAAATTGAAGCTGAATGTACTTTTAAAATTGATTCTGCAAATTGTTCCAAAAAGATACCTATAGTTTATGAAAAATCATTTGGTTGGGGAACTTTCATTGATGAAACTAAAAGCTTTTTTGATCCAGAAAAGAAATATTTTGTTGATGGAAATCTTACTTTAAAAGTTAATGGAATTTTCAAATATGAAACTAATGATTCTGAAGTTATTGTTGAGCAACAAAAATGGGAAGGGAATGAATTAGGTGATAGATTATGGGAAAAAGATTATTACAAAGATTTTACAATTTCGGTTGGCCGAAAAGATATTAAAGTAAATTTTTTTCAAATAATTTTAAGATTATCTTTAAAAACTGTTTAAGATTCACAAAAATGTTCTTGGAGCTCAATCAAATGTATTTCATGCAATGTTTGAATCAAAAATGAAAAAATCAATTAAAAATAAAGTTGAAATTAAAGATTTCTCATTTGAGGTTGTTGAAACAGCTTTAAAATTAATTTATAACTGCAATTTTATTACTACTTTATCCACTCAAGATTTGATGAAACTTCTTCAATTTTTTGATAAATACAATTTTCAATCACTTAAGGTTTGTACAATTCCCCTTTAGAGATAAATTTAAAAAAACAAAATTCATTTTTAGAATAAAATTGAACAACTTTTAATCGCAAAAATTTCTACTTCAACTGTTTGTCGTATCACTAATTCTTCAGTTATTACAAATTCAACAAAACTTAAAAATGAATGTATGAAATTTTTGGTCACTTCTTTTTTGTCAAAAACTCCATTAAGAGATATTGAGATTCTTGATAAAGATATTTGTATGGAAGTTCTCCAAAATATGCTTTATCAATCTGTAACAATTCAATAATCTTATTTTTTTACGGTTCTTTTCTTTTATATATTTCTGTGATTTTTCAGGTTGCTTTTTTTTTGTTATTTTTGATAAAATCTTTGATTTCTTTTTAAGAATTTACTTTCAAAGGCTTTTTATATTTAAAAATTTTTTTAAATGTATGAATTTTGATGACACAATTAATATATTAATATTGTTGTCTAGGAAATTCGAAACACGTTATTTTCGCTAATATTTTTGTTCTTATGATTAAATTTTTTTAATTTGATAAAAAATGATAAAAAAATAAAAATTGTTTTGTAAATGAAATATTCAAAAATATTAAAGACTTTTTTTTATCCTTCTAAGATGAGAAAATGAAGACAGCAAACTTCGAAACGGCTTCTTTTTTTATAAGCGCTTTTCAAAAAGCAAAAAAATTCACTTTTTTGTCATAATTTTTTTTCTTTTTCCATCGATTAGTGTAATTCTGTATTGTCCAATTTTAAATGCATGTGATGCGGGGCGATAATACTCAATTTCATTGATGCTTCACAGTTTTTTTTAATGTAAATATTTTGCAAATCACAAATTTTTTCTTATTTAATAGTGGGTTTTATATAAACGTATAGCCATTATTAAAATATGTTTGCAGTGTTTTCTTAAATATTAAGTTATTAATTTAATTTTTCTAAACAATTTTTGTAATAAATAATAAAATTTGCAAAAAAGAGCAACGAACGACGCCTTAATATTAATCAAAAGCAAAAAAGGAAAGAAGGCTGACTGACCTTGTAAAAAAAGACTTTTCGTCAAAATTTTTATAAACCGCTTCTTTTGCAGATGTTGAAAAAGAAGGGAACAAGTGAAAATGCCTTTTTGACTTTTATTTCTCTTCCTTTTTTTGAAAAAAAAAATCGCAATTTCGCAATGTCTGCGTTTGTGTTTCAACAATGTATAAAAGAAGAATCCGTCACTTTTTTTGCATAATTCGCTATTTTAAGAGAGGGTCTACGAGAGGATTAAAATCAAGCGCAACATTGAAATTTTTAAAAGAATTCTGTAATTATCAATCGATAAAAATAGGTGAAAAAAAATTATTAAAATTCTCACTTTTTGCACTTTATATTGAAAATCCGATTTTATCGATTTTTAAAGTTACTATATGGTCGATATTTCAAAAAATCGCCAAAAATCAGAAAGTAAAGATATTAAAAAAGTTATATTCCATGATTGTACACTTGAATAAGGGCTATCAAATGACTATCACAGAAATTTTTTATCTGACCTAAAACATCGAAATTTCGATAATTGTAATTTTGTACTCTGGGAAAAAATTTTTATTTTTCCGAGTCTAGAGCTAATCTATGTGTCGTTAGATAGCCTATTATTTGTAGATTCAAAATATATATAGCTTGTTCTGTAAAAGTTCCAGGCTTTTGATTCC
>JAQIXH010000753.1:0-11280 GCA_034700145.1 Panagrolaimus detritophagus | reverse complement strand
CTAAAATCCAAAAAGGAACGCGTCCGTTCCGTTCTTTTTTAAAATTTCACCCGTTCCGTCCGTTCCGTTCCAAAATTGTGAGGAACGCGTTCCCGTCCGTTCCGGAACGGAACGGTGGAGACACTGATTTGCACATTGAAAAAAAAATTTTGGGATTTTTTTACCTAATAAAATCTTTCAAATGTACGTTAATTTTTATTAACAAAATTTAACGTACAATCAGAGAAAATCATTGGGTTTTTTTTACATAATATGCTTTTCTAGTCTCTTATTATTTTAATCAAGTTTAGTCGATTTTTTTTCTATTTTTGTATAAAAAGCATGACGTTCTTTTTATGTTTTATCTTTTTATTTTTGATAAAAACGCTCGCATCAGTATTATTTGTCTTTCAATTCGACATTCTTTTACTATTTCTATGGCTGGGATATTCAGCAATAACGGCTCCGCCTGCAGCTTTATCTTTTGGGTATCCAAAATCATCTGCGCATAAATATCTGACTGATCTCTGCTTAATCATTCAGTGTTCACCATTTTCAATTGATAGATTTAGCCGAGACTTTCTTCGCTCTTTTTTAAATTTTTTTAGTTTAATTTTCTTCGAAACCGAACCAAAAAAAGGTAAAAAAAGCAAATTTTTTTGACTAAGAATTTGATAATGATCTGCATTTTTTAGCCTAATAAAATTAGGTCTATTTGTTAATTTTGTGCTATATTTGTTATGTTTTCTCTCATCGTTTTTTGAATTTAATACTCCAAAAACTTTTGTTTTTAGATGGCAACAAAAAATGATAAATACTCATTTATTGAACAAAGTTTTGCCACCTCCAAAAATCGATATTACAATCTGAATTTAAATCAAAGCAAAAAATGTGCAACATTAATTTCTGTTCAATCTAATAGCAAATCAAATAATGATAAATATTGTGGTTTAAAAAATTGATGATGCAGTTCAAAAAAAAATGAAATTCAGCTTTAAAAAAAATTGAAGATTTTTGGAAAATTTGTAAAAAAAGTTACGGTGGAAATTATTTTTTATTGAAATAATTGATTTTATTTATTTCTTGGAGTAAAAGGCTTTAACGATAAAGTTAATATTTAAAGTTTTTACGTGGGACTGCAGCATCCGATAATTATGAAGAAAATGAAAAATCACAATTATGGAATAAATCTTTTAAAACTTTTACCAATCTTAAAAAAGACAAAAGTGATTTAAAAAAACGATGGAAGAATGGAAATACTTTAAATACCACCAATAAAAGCATCCTTTCTCTTAATATTTCAGCTTATAAAAATTCAACTGAAACTGTTGCATCGGATTTATATAGTAATGAAAATATTGAAGGATTGAAAAAAGAAAAATTTGGACCAATTAAAACTTCTAAACATTGCTTTACTGATAGTTTAAAATCTAAAGTAACATAGTAAACAAAAAAAAAACTGCAATTCATCTTATTTTTACAGAATCCATTTGAATTTCCAAGACAACAAGATGGAGATCGAAAAAATGAATCAGAAGTTATGCAGTTTTCAGCTTCTCAACGATTACTTCAACCGCCAATAACAGACAACAAAATTTTAGCGAAAAAAATGGATTCCAGTGACACTTTAGCAAATGTTGATATGAATTTTGTGAGTTTTTCGTTTTGTTGGGGTTTTGATGAAAGCAAAAAAAGACAAAAGTTGTTACAGTATATATATTTTTTTTAGAAAGATATGAGAACATGTGATGGCCCTTGTAAAGGAATAATGTATAATGATCAACTTGAATATTTTGAATGCTTACATGCAATTTGTGGTGAATGCTTGAATGAATCAACTGCTATTGGTATGTTTGATATACATTTGAGGGTTTCTTCTGAGCTAGCGAAGCTTGTGGGACTAACAAAACTTGTTTTTGGATCAATTTGAATCAGCATGTGTCTTCTAATTTGAATATATTAATTAATGCTTTAACTTACAGCTTTAACAAATTTGCAATTTGTATCTAACGTCGAACGTTTTAAGGGAGGGAGGGGTAAGGAAAAATCTGACACAATGTAAAAAGCCCTTTTAGAAATTCAAAATGGAAAATTTCTTTGTCCAGTATCAACATGCCGTCATGGGAATGCAGAAAGAAATATTTCAGCTGCAAAGGAATTTACGTATCTCAAACAAAATTATCTTCGTTCTGGGCCAAATCCATTTATTCCTTTAACAGAAAGTAGCTGTAGTACTCCAAGACAAGTAAATTTTATTTTTTTGGTTAAGATTTTGAAGTAGATGGAAAAAATATATTGGATTAATACTTTTTAATCCCAGCAGCTTGTTAAAACAAGTCTGATCCGATATATCCTATCTATGTTACTGTATCATCTTTTTTAACTCATTTTATCAATGTTTTGACTTGGCTATTTATATTCCACTCCCTTTCCCTTTCCCCCGGGTGATCCAAAAAAATCCCCTTTCCTACGCCCTTTCCCTTCACTTTCTGATGTTTCCCCTTTCCCCGCACTTTTCCCCAATTTTGTCTCCTTTTTTTTCAGAAAAATTGTTTTCAAAAGCACAGTTTTTCCTGAAAATTTTCCTAGATCATTATTTTTTGGATAAAAGTTACTGCAAAATAATCCCAAAACAATAAATTAGCTTTTTTTATAGAAATAATGAAAAATGGGAAATATGACATTGAAATGTTACCATTATTTACTAATAAAGATAAATCATGAAAAAAAATTTCTTCCAAAAAGCATCCCCTTTCCTCCATTTTAAAAATCTTACCTTTTTCCTTCCCCGAATCCCAGGGAAGGGGAAAAAGGGGTCCCCCGGGGCGGGGAAAGGGCAGGGGAAACATAACAATGCAATTTATGTAGTGTCTTTTTTTCAGGTTACTGAAAGACTTTCTGCATATCCAATAAATGCATCAGAATATGATGAAAAATTAATTGCTGAATTGCAAGCTCTTACATGTGAAACAGCTAAACCAATTTTTAATCATGAAGAAGAAGAAGATTTTGAAGATTGTGAAACTGCTCAAACTTTTGCATATTAAAATTAAAATTAAATTTTGCCTTTTTATTTTCATTTGTTTCTAAGATTCTGTTGATTAAATTTGATGCTAATTTTAAGCAAATAAAAATTTTATGTGTCATTTTTCTCAACATGGAGCCTTGCAAAAATTTTTTTCGTTGCTTTTTAATTAAAAAAGTGTACTAAGTATTTCTAAAAAAAATTTCAGAGAATACTCATGCTTTATAACAATTTTCAAAGTGTCATAAGTTTTGATTAAAAAAGCATATTAAAAATTATCAGCAACTTTTTGTTTTATTTTACATCTGTCATACAATGCATAATATTTCACCCTCGAAAAGGATAACAAAAATTTAAATATTCAAACTTTCTTTCTCAGAATAAACTTATATACAGTATACTTGAAAGTCTTAAGCAAAATGAAGCTTTTGGTACCGATCAAATTATTTTTTGATAATTTGTGAATTACCTTTGGTTTGATTGGTGCGTAATTATGAAAAGGAATACATTCTTTCATGTGTTAAAAAAGATAAAAATAATAATTTTACATCAAATAAATACTGCAATAAGATGACATAAATTCCAGGTTTTAAGTTTAAATTATTATCTTAATTTTAAATTTTTAGCACAGACTGATCTGTTGTTCGCAATTTACGGCAGTTTTTGTTACAAAACAAAATAAACAGAAATAATGAATTACATTGGAAAAATTTGAAAGAAGTTTTTAGAGGTATAATGACATGTTTCGATAATTTTCTTCCAGAAACAAATCGAAAAAAAAACTATCTCAATTAAGTTCAATCATTTTTTGTTATTTATCGATGAACTGTTCACTTAACTTTTAATATTTTTTTTAACATCTTTCAAATAAAGCTTTTGCAATTTTTTCTTAAAAAAATGTTGATTTTTTAACGAAATTTGATACAGACAAACAAAAACGAAGGGAATCTTTGTTGTTTTTCATTTTGTTCTTCTTTTTGAAAAATAACCAAAAATGTCCGACAGTGAAACTACAAACTGCAAAAAAAGGAAACATCAAATTTTTTTTCAATGTTTTGTTTTGTCAAACACGTGTGTATTGTTTGAAAAGCGATTTATTTTCACTCTTTTTCTACTTATATTTTCTGTTTATTAATAAAATTATTATCTGTTAAACAATAAAATCTAAGGTATCTTTTTGTTCCTGTTTTTATTCCATTTAATTTAAAACCTGTTAAGGTAAAGATCTGTTCTTAAATTTCTTTGCTTTATTCAGTATTAATGGATTATGCAAATAGTTGGAGGTTACTAGAAACTGAAATTACAAATATTTTAAATAATGAACATATTCATACCAGTTTTGAAGACTGCTATCGGCATGCTTATGCAATTGTAAGTTTTAAAACTATTGTTTAACAAATGTTTTATCATTTTGTTTTAAGGTTTTACATAATCAAGGAGAAAAACTATATTTTGACTTGGAAGAAGTTTTCAGAAGACATTTAATTAAAAAAGTTCGTCCAAGTATTATTAATGCTTCTGACTTTTTGACTAAACTTATTGAAGCCCGAAAAGAGTTTTGTGATTCTTTAGTATCAGTTCGGGATATAGTTTTTTATCTTGAAAGAGTTTTTATTATTCAACAAAGACGTGAACTTCTTTATGTCATTGGTCTTGGACAACATCTTTTTAATACAGAAATTATTTTAAATCCAAGTGTTAATGATCGAATGAAAACGGTTATGTCTGAAATGATTGAATCCAGTCGAAAAAGCGAAAATTGGTAAATAAAATTTTTTTTTTGTTTTAATGAAACACTTAAAACATTTTTAGGGAAGAATTAAAAGCTTCATTTAAAATATTACTTGAATTTGGAGAAGATAATCGAAAAATTTATGAAGAATGTTTTGAAAAAGTATTCCTTGAAAAATCAGCAGAATTTTATAAATCTGAAATTCAAAAATATTTAAAAAATGGATGTGAATTTGTTAAAAAAATTAATGAAATTTTAAATATGGAAGAAAACTTTTTTCATTTTTTGGATCCAACAACTTTGTCAAAATTAAAGAATGTTTTAATTCATGAACTTATTACTTCCAATATTCAAACTGTTGTAAACATTGAAGATAGTGGAATTAATTTTATGTTAAAAAATGACAAATTTGAAGAATTGAATTGTCTGCAATATTTATTAGATCTTGTTCCAAATGACATAAATTGCCGTAATATTTCTCCAATAATCAAAAATATTGAAGACCATGTAATTAAACATATCCATGATTATTGGAGAAAAGATATTGCCGAAATTAATGTACTTTTATCTTCTCATAATTTTATTGAATATATTCAAAGTTTATTTGATCTTGAAAAAGAGTTACAAATGTTTGCGACGAAATATTTCAAAATTCAAAGTCGACTCAGCAAAAAAGTTTATGATGAAATTCATAGTTTATTAAATCCTGATTCACAACTTTTATCGTTATACATTAATCACCATCTTAAAAAAGGGACAACAAAAATCAATGAAAACGATATTTTTGCAATTCTGGAAAAAGCAGTTACCATATTTAAATATTTATCAGAAAAAGATGTCTTTGAAAAGTAACTTTTAAACAATTTGTAATTATTTTAAAATTTAATAACCCAAATGCATTTTAGATATTACAAGAATCACCTCGCAAAACGCTTACTTTTTGATAAAAGCATTTCAAAAGATACTGAAATATTTTTTATTTCAAGATTAAAGGTGATTTTCATATTTATAAACTTTTTTCACAAAAAAAACTATAGGTGGAATGCGGCAGAAATTTTACTCAAAAAATAGAAGCAATGTTAAAAGATATTGAAATTTCTAATGATCTAATGACCTCTTATAAAAATAAAAACGCTGATAAAAATGACGTAAGCTTTAATTAATTATTTTAAATTATCAACTGCCGTTTTACAAATTTTACTTTAGATTGATTTAAATGTTCAAGTTTTAACAAAAAGTTATTGGCCGATATCGGATATTCATTCATGTATTCTTCCAATATCCGCTGAAATAGCATTCAACAAATTTAAAGATTTTTATTTTTCTAAACATTCCGGTCGAATTTTAACAATTAATCCAAATTTTGGTTTTGCGGATTTAAAAGCAACTTTTTATAAGGAAAATAATATTGTTAGTTTTTGTTTACAGAATTACCATAACTAAAATCAATTTTAGGAAGAAACAAAAATTTTAACAGTTACAACTTTTCAAATGTGTATTTTAATGAAATTTAATGAATCTGAATCTTTTATTTTTGAAGAATTATTGAATCAAACAGAAATCAATGAAAAGGATTTAAAGCGGGCATTGGAATCTTTGACAATGGGAAAAGAATCTCAAAAAATTTTGATTCGAACTGGTAATGGAATATTTATTGGTTTGTTTCTAAGGCTGGGATTTAAAAATTTGCATAACAATAAAATTCCAGAAAATGACGACATTTTCTCCGTCAATGATAATTATTCTTCGAAACTAAATCGAATAAAAATTCAAATGATTCCTACAAAAAATGAAATAAGAAAAAAAGAGGAAATTCTTTCAGAAGTTTGTTAATTTTTTGTTATTTATCTGTTTAACGTTTTTTGTTGTAGATTAATGATGATCGAAAACATGAAATTGAAGCTGCAATAATACGAGTAATGAAATCTCGACAAAAACTTATCCATAATGAATTAATAATAGAAATAACAAAGTTACTTCAGCCAAGATTTTTACCAGATCCAATAATTATTAAAAAAAGAATTGAAGCTTTAATTGAAAGAGAATATTTGAAACGGGATGAAAATAATTTAAATCTTTATCATTATATTTCTTGATTTATTACTTTGTTTAACTTTAAAAAAATTTAAGATTTATTTATATGTAAATTATTATATTAAAATCATTATAATTTCCGCCTTGAAAATTATCAGAAAGCTTTACTAAAATTTCGATTACTGTTATTTTTTGCCAAATATTTAAGGCACAAATTTAGCAGCTTTTCAATCGTCCTTAAAAAAATGTCAATGATCAATTGGTTTTATTCCGATAGATGTTCCAGCTTTAAAAAAAGGTCTTTTAATAGATTTATAACAAATTTTTATATTTTGTTGTGGTTGTTAATTCAGTGTGTTTGTTACAAGTTTTTTTTTCTTCAAATAATTAGACTGATTAAAAACGTTTCTCTTTTTTTATAATGGTAACATGCTGTGTTTAGTATTTTTTTCTTTCAAAGCAGTAAAAAAATACAAAGAAATAAACAATACAATTCCACAACTTTTCCCTCAGTTTCAGCTTCTTCTGTTAAACATTATGAGAAAATTACGTAAAAGTGCAACCTTTTTCAGATTAGAATAAAATTATTTTTTATATATTTCATACATTAAAATACTCCACAGATACAATTTTTTGTTTTTTTTAAAAATACAAAAAAAAAAATACAAATTATTTGAAATTTAATCTTTTTCTTATTTTCTTTGTTTTTATTATGATGGATAATGCAACTTTTAAAAAAGGTCCTTTAATAGATTTACGACAAATTTTTCAAACGAGTGCAACATATTTGTCCGTGATTGGATTGGCACTTAATGGGTTTCTAATATTTTTGATATTTTTTAAAACGTCTAAAAAAGTTTCGGATTACAAAATTATTCTAATTCAAAATTGCTTCGTAGATGTTTTATTTACTATTGTTAGTGAAATTGCGAAAGGGGTAAGTAGTAAACGAAAATGCATCTTTTTTGATAAAAAAATTTAAAAAACGATCATTTTCGTTTCAAGACTCTCAGTTTACCTGAAAATCATGAATGTCCAAGATTTCAAAACTGGATCAAAACGTCCGCCTCCTTTAAAAAAAGTAACAAAAAACAGCTCCATTTAGTGCTTGATTTTCAAGTTTATTCAAAATAACTTTTCCCTTAATTCTTAAAAATTTGCATATTTTTTCAAAAACCACGGAAACTTACATGACTTTTATAAAATGCCATACTTTTCAGCAAACAGATTACAAAAACGGCACATATTACCTAATTGGAAGTGATCTCTTACACTATATCCCATATCCCTTCGACTACCTCTTCATATTATTTTGGGTATTTTTACTTGGATGTTGTGTCACATTTATTCCTGTTCAATTTATTTATCGACATTTTTTAATTGTTCGTCAAACAACTCTTACAACAGCTCAATATTTATTTACAATAACCTGTGCCATTCTCGTTTCTGTAACATTTGTGGTTTTATTTGGTTTTGTAATGTGGCCCGAAAAGGATGCTTATAATGCTGCAGCTAAACTTTTACAAAATGATATTTATTATTTTCGTGGAATTCCAGTTTTTATGGTAGCGGATTCTCGGCATTGGCCTTTAAGACTGTGTTTTGCATATGGGTATTTTTTTTCTTCGGTCTCATATGGAATTACAATTTTTACATGTTTAAAAGTTTGGAAAAAGTTAAAAGAATCTGAAGCAGTTTTTTCTGCACAAACGAGAAAAATGCACGCACAAATGACAATAACAATGATTTTGCAGGTAATGTTTTAAAAATTCTGACATCAAAATTTCGATTTCGAAATTTTTTTTTAAATTCAAAAGGATTAACATAAAAATTTTAGGCAATTGTTCCATTAATTTTTGTTTTAATTCCAATCGGATGTGCTTTTACTGCTGCTTTGGCACTTATCGATGTTCCAGGTCTTGGAATGATAATTAATTTAATGTGTTGTTGGTAAAAATAAAATTTAGTAATTACTTCAAACATTTCCAACTTTTCCCAATTTTAGGATTCCTGTTGCAAATCCATTAGTTACAATTTTTTCAATTCGAAGTTATAGAATATTTATATTTAATTGTTATCAAAAATGTTTAGCAAAAGTTCATCTTAAATATTCTGCAATATCTTTTTATCCAACTGCTTCAAGTGTTACAGAAAATCGTGTTTCAAGAAATATTCATACTCTTAAAAATTAAAAAAGTAATTTTTTTGTGATTTAAAAATAAATTTGTGAGAAAAAATTCTCATAAATGTTTTTGTTTTCCATTTTTAGGATTTTATTTATTTATAAAAAGATTTTATTTATTGAAATTGTACAAATTATAAAAAAAACAAAAGAAAAAGTTTTATAAAGGATTTAATTATAAAAATTGCATCAAACATTAAACAAAGGAAAAAAGACTAATTTTTTGTATTTCATCGGACCGAATAATTTTTTATTTGAAACAACAAAGTTTTTATAAAAAATAGATTTTCAAGCATAAAATAGTCATTTTTAACCTTTCTTTTTTTAACCGACTCAAGCTAGAAATCTCGATTAAAACAGTGGAGGCAAACTTTGCAAAAAGAAAAGATTTTGCTTGTTTAAAAAAACAATTATCCAATCGAAAATATTTTTTGACACTAAACAATTTTTTTCAATCTTTGTGAAAAAATCATTTTTTCATTATTTTTTTGCTGTTAGTCATAACATAAAAAATAATAGATTAATCATATCAGACATTAAAATTTGATCAAAAAGTTTATTTTTTATTAAAAAAATATGTTTTTGTTTTTTGGTTTAAAAAACAACGTTTCGAAACTCTGATTTTTTTTTGATTTCACTGAGATTTTTCGGATTATGATAATAAAAAGCATTGCCCTTTTAAAAACGCGTGCTTTTTTATTCAAAAAATCATAAACACACAAAAAACATGTTTTTTGAAGGTTTGTTTTTTGCTTCCATCTAAACAAATACCGCCTCATTTTTTGGTTATAAAAGCAAACACACGAAAAATACAAAAAACAATATTTTTTTAGTTTTTAAAAATTGATATTTCAGTTTTTCCAAAAAATGAATCAAAAAATTTGTATTGTATTTTTTATTTCTTTTATTTTGGGTTTGGCTTTATAATTTTTTTTTTCAACACGAAAACAATTCCCAAAATCTTTTTAGGTGTTTTGTCACAATGTAACCCAGGAACTCGAATGCCACAATGTGATAATACATGTATTAAGAATCAAGGCTCTTCAGCAATGATTAAATGTTGCAATAATAATGGCTTTAAAGCAGGTGGATGTCCAAATGGCCGAACTGTTTATTGCACAAATGGAATTAGTAATAATTGCCCCCCACAACGAACTCCACAATGTGATATTATTTGTATTGAAAATCGTGGTTCTGATGTTTTAATTGATTGCTGTAAAGCAAATGGATTTCAAAGTGGAGGATGCCCAAATGGAAAATCTGTTTTTTGTACTTTTAATTAGTGATTTGTTTTTAATTGTGTAAATACTTTTGTACATAAAATACCTTGTAAATATATAATATTACCAAAATAAAAATTGGAGAAAAAAAATAATGTTACGTATGCCCAGAAAAAAATATTTTTTTATACGAGCAGTTTTAGAGGTTGAAGACTGCTTGCATTTTACATAATTCTTTTCATGATATAGAATATTTGTATAATTTTTGATGTATTTTTTTGCAAAACCTTAATCATCATTGCTATAAATTAAAGGAATATCTCCAATTTCTTCAGCAGTAACGAATCCTGGAAAAATAAAAGAGCCACGCCATAAATACTAAAACAATATTTTTAACTGCATAAGCTTCTTTTCTCTAAGCTTCCTAACTTATTTCTACCTGATAACTATCAACGGTGGCTGATATCATTTCTTCTTGATTCTTTAAAAACGTTACATGTTTTTGTCCAGCATACAATGAAATTACAGCTACCGTTCCCCGGCTCTGAAGTCAGTCAAAGACCTTCAACAGCATTTCATTTATGCACCGAAAATTGTTTTAAACAAAAAAAACAAAAAATTCAAAAACAAAGAAATATTATATTATTAGAAAATAAAAAAAAGATTTTTGTTTTGATGACAGTTTATTGATCAAAAAATCAGTAAAAAAATTTTTTTTATGTAATGAAAACCAAAAAATTAAGTTGTGCTTACTTTTTATTGACCCAAAGAAAAGAAGGATGTACATACACATCTATTTTGTGCCATCATCTGTTGCCATTGGAAATAAGCCATTTGTTGTTGATAAGCTTGTTGTTGTTGTTGTTGCTGAAGCAGTAACATTTGCATTTGTGGATTCATAAAAATTTGTTGCTGTTGAGCTTCATTGAAGGGATTTTGTAATAAATTTGGATTAATTAAATGTTGATTTTGATTTTGAAGTTGAGGACGAATCGGATGATTTTGTTGAAGTCGAGGACGAATTGGTGGAATTATAATTTGTTATTTTTTGGAAAAAGTTGCACTTATTATTCATTGTTAAAAAAAATTAAATTTTTAAAATTTGTTT
>JAQIXH010000752.1:0-11308 GCA_034700145.1 Panagrolaimus detritophagus | reverse complement strand
ATCTCAAACGTAATTTATTTTATATAACTAAATCATCAAATCTTATATGAATAATCTTTTTTGGTTTTGGATGAATTTCTTCTGGTGGAACTTCAGAGGGAGATCTGAAGCGAAAATAATTTCCGGATATGCTTAATGGCATAACATTCATTTCAGCACACTTTCGTAAAAATTCATTACGTGCAAGAAAATTTGGTGCACTTACTCGACTGGGTGGAGTTGGTTGATGACTGAATTGTCGAAGTATACGAAATCGATCACGTAAAAGTTCACGAAATCGAATATCAAATAGCACATTAAATACTGGATCAATAATTATTCTTAACATCCATCCAGTCATGGCTAATGTAGTCCAAATAGCCATTATATAACTTAATTCAAATGTTTGAACAACCGTTTTACAAATAGAAACCTAAAATATTTGATAATAATCAAAAAAAGAATTTTATCGATTTTTTTACATTATTTAGCATATCTAGGTCATCAATATGTGATTTTAAAAAAAGTGGCAATGAAACAAATCCTGCCATTACAATACATGTTGCTGCAAAGCATCCAATATTAATTGCCATTCGAACAATATTTGCAAGATGTGCACCCGCATTTCCTTTAAAATGTTTTGTAAAAATTTTAAAGTCAAATATAAATTTTACCTTTTTTAGAACTCTTTTTATACAAATAAACAATAATAAATATATAGCTGAAAGACCCGGTAAAAAATGCAGCAACAACAATAAATAAATTTGATATTGATAATACATAATCCTCATTGGATACCGTCCATTGTATGAGATCATCAGCAGAATTAAATACGTTAAAGGCATTATTTGAACTTAGCGAAACAACTAAAGCAGAATATACCGCTCCAACGAGCCAACTTATTATCATGACAGTTACTATAAAAAAATTTTAAATTTCATAATTTAAAACTCTTATAAATAAAAAATTCTTACTAACTACTCTATTGGTTATATGTGTTCTATAAAAAATTGGATTTCTTACAGCAATAAATGGTAATAATGCCATTATTCCATATGCTCCAGCAACAGCCCAAAAATCTACTGTAAGAAGAAGTGTAAACATTGTCCTTCCTAAATTATTATGTTTTTACGTATAATTCAAAAATATTTTAAAGAATATATAGTTTTTTCCTTACCATGTGGAATAACATATTCAAGAACATAATATGAATGATTAACATTATGCCCTTGTGAACTTGGATCAGGTGTTTTACCATTAATTTTATCAAATTTTCTTAATGCAACAAATATGGTTGTTAATAAAGCAACAAAAAAATCTGTTACTGAACGATTAAGTAATAAAGAATATCCTTTAAATGGTAAGGTTTTTGTTTTAATTCCAATAATTACAAAATAAATAAAACCCGCATTTATTATAAATCCAATTATTGATAATGTTAATGTTATTGCAGGAATAACATGATCTGCTAGCTAAAAAAATGTTGTAAAATACAGGTTTAAATTTTAAAAAATTGCATTTTTACATTATCTTTATCATTATCGTAATCCAAAATTTGTGAATCTTCTGCTGGCGTACAATTATATGCCCAATTAATTGTTGGTGATGTATCGAATTTATGAATAAACATTGTTTTATGGAAACCATTGATTTGTAATCATAAACAAATCATTACAGTTTTATTTAAAATATATTTATTAAATTTTACATGTAATTATCAAATTGGATTATACAAAGTATTTAAATGGATTACAACAAAATGAAGAGTTTTTAACCTCAATCTTCTTAGCAACTTTCAAAAAAAAGATGTTAATAAAAAAAAGTGATAACGAACAATGAAAAACTAACAAACGACTTATTCAATTTTCATCTTTTTTCCTTTATTGCTTATCTTCCATCACCTTTTTTCCTCTTTCCTCTTTCATTTTTTTTGCTTTGCTTTTATGTTAGGGCCATTGATCAAAAGCATGCGTTTAACGAGGCCCATAATATTCAACTTTTTTATTGTCCAGAAGAAGGAAAAAAAGAATCCAGTTAATTTTCTTCATCTCTGTTTATTTTATTTTATATTATGTGCCGCACCTTTTCAACCTTTTTATTTTCCTTTGATTATTCATATTAAACTTTTCTTGCTCTGTTTTTTTCAAAATTCAATAATCAACACTTTTTTTCTGTAAAATTTGTTTCATTTGTTTTAAGCGTCATTAAACTGTAAAAGTTTATTCTTTCATTTGGTTTTTTTCTTTTAAATGACGTACATATGAGAGATCAATGTAAAAGCGTACTCAAACACAATATCAATAACAAAAAAAAGAAAGTCTTTAAAAAATACTAAAAATATTTAAAAAAATTGAGACAAATAAAAAGTACGCAAATCAAAGCTGAGCTTTTTTTCTTTATAAGTGTTAAAAATCTTTAAGCGTTACTGTAAAGTTTCCCGTAATGGATACCAAAAAGAGACGGAAGAGGAAGAAAAAGGCTCAACTACACTAATGCACAAGTGTAGAAGCAAAAAGACAAAAGACTAATTGGACGGAAAGCAAAAAGAGAGGATATCTCTAAAAAAGAAGAGGTCAAAATATATCAGCTTCTCAAATAATAACCGGTGATAAAAGAAAAAACATTGAATAAAAAAAGTGTGAAGTGAATTATATGGAGCAAGGCAGAGAGGGGGCAAAGAAAAAGTAAAAATGCGAAATGATGTAATATGATGATAATAGTGATGGTGCGCTTAAAAATAAAAAAATCTTCTAATGATAAACATTCTTTTACAATAGCAAATTCACTAACAGTTTTACAATATATAAAAAAAGGCAGTTTATGAGGAAAAAAAGTAGACAATTGCGATCCCAATTAATTTTTGCTTGAAAACCGGTGTAAGTAAAAAAGACAAAGAAATGTTACAATAAATTTTAATTAATACAATTTTTTTCGAAATGATATAATTAAATGTCAAGTGTATTTATACCAATTCAACGATTGGAGTATCAGATGGCGATGATGTTATTGGATTTTGTACCGTTCTTTTGTCTTTGTTTACAACATAAAATTTGTACTTATTTCCAAACATTCCCAATAGTACAGCAACATTTTCAATACAAATATTAAAAGGAATGGTAAATAGTGCACCAATAATATACAGCAGCAAATGCCATGAATTATTACTAAAACAAATATTTTTTAAATTATAGGTTGCATAAAAAAGAGAAATACTTACCGGCATTTATGAGAGAAAGACTTTACAACGCCAAAGATATACATGTAAAGATTTACGGCACCAACAAATGCAACCAAGAAATCCATTATAAAGCATCGTGGCAAAGGAAATAATGGACATAAGAAAATTTGAAGAGATGTAAATGGCATTGTTGCCCAAGCATAAAGTGAAAGAATTAAAAATATCTGAAAAAAGTTTACGGTAAAAGAGTGAAATCAATAAAAAAAACAAACTTTATTTTTAAGTGGAATTTGAGATGCATGAGCAGTAAGATAAATACCTTGGAGCCATCGTTTTCTTTGTTGTAGAAAATCCCAAAAGTTAAAAGGACTTTTTTCATGCATTTCACCTTCAATAAATTCAAATGTGTAATTATCACGATATGCAATCATGCTAAAGAAGCAATCTTCAGCAATTGAACCCGCAGGACCATGATCAAAGGTGACAGCTTTTTCAGCACCAGCACGAGTAACAACATAAGATCCTTTCCATCCAAAGAGTGGTTTATGAAAGATTGAAAATTGGAATCGAAGTTTTCCCATATCATCAGCAACACTAAACGTACAAATTAATAAATGAGATGACAAAGAAAAGGATTATCTTACCGGAATGAATCAGATAAAGTTGTTACCCAATTAACGATTTCACCATTTGCATAAGTGATAACACCTTGACCAAAATCATGTTTACCATCTTCACAAAAATTTAAAATTCCGCATACAGAATTGACAGAAATGAGAGTTTCTTCATCAAGATGTACAATCCAATCTTCATCCCGTAAAATATTGACATCATCTTCAAGGCAATACTGTAAAGCTCGAGCTTTAAAAAGTGCACCCGTTTTGGTCCTGGAAAAAAATGTGATAAATTCATTAAGATAACAAAAGAACAATGACGTACTCATATGTACGAGGAACGACAACTTCTCTAATCATTTTTGACTTTAATGGAAGATTAATTGCAGTATCAGTTACAACTTCAAACATAAAATTTTCCATTTTTGCTTCATAACACGTTTGAATATTTTTCTCCACATTTTGCTGAAAAAAAAAGACTGTAATGACGAATGGAATTTTTAAATAGATCTCTTTTGTTGGTTATTGTTTAAAGTGTTTCTTTTGTTGGTAATTTCTAAGACAAAAGACGTGATTTGGAATTCAAAAAACGGAAACTTTGATTGTTCCGTTTGTATCATTCATAAAAAGCAGAATGACACTGTTTTTTCAACACAATCAAAAAAAAGTTAAAAACACATAACAAAAAGTACAACTCGGAGTCAAAAGAAGACGAAAAATGTTTACATACCTTGACAAGATCAGGATAATCTCCTCTTGTTACAACACGAAAGCAAACAAAAGGTGCCAGAAGAGGTGCGGCTTTTAATTGAACTTTTTCTTTGAAGCCATTGAAGAGTAGAAGACCAAGCATATTGCATATACATTGTGGTAGCACAAGCAAAGATACAAATCGTAGTAGGTATAATGTTATTGCTCCAAGATATCCATAACTAAAAACCGTCTTTATTTAACAAAAAATGTATTAAAAACATCATACCTTTCAATAGGATCAATATTGTAAATATCAGAATTTTCACCAACAGGAATGGCACCACATACAATTTCAAAAATTACTATCCATGATATAAATGCCAGCACATGTATGCCATACTTGATATCAGCATTTAGTGACATAACTTGGCAGTGAGCTATTTTTACGGTAATATGTTTGCAATTAAAAGGTTAGTAAATCACGCTGTTTTCCCGTAAGTTTACCCTCGATTATCGAGACTAAAAAAAGAAAAAGAGATAAAAAAACATTATTTACAATGCATAAAAAAAATAAACTTACATCTTTTGGCAGACGGCCAAGGTGGAATCCAGCGAAATGAGAAGGCTATCAACGACTGCAAATTTGTTGCAGGTATCGTTCGCTGCACTCCTTGGCCGCTGAAGGCGTGCTAAAAAAATGAATGAAATTAAAATTGAATAAAAAAAGAATGAGAAAAAAAATATTGAGCATGAGCAACAACAAAAAACCACGGTAGAAAAAACAGAGAAGAAAAAAATGCTGATTCAAAAAAAAACGTAAAAAAGAATTAATGTCTAGAGGCTAAAAATGAATCATATTCGACTGTGATTGCTTGTGTGGATGGATCCGCAAAAAAAGAAAGATATTTTGACATAAAGGACAACGCGCCAAAAGTAAACTTTAGAAAAAAAATTGAACTTTTTTAAAATTGTAAAATGATACATAATTTAAAAGATGAAAAAAGGGATGAAAAAAAGAGGAATGAAAGAAAGAAAGAAAAAACATTTGGCACGTTTACAAGGAAGTTTATACCAAAGATGGATTGTCGAAAAAAGAAAGAAAAAAAAGAAAAGGCGCACACCTGTAAAATGAATTGCTTTTCAACAAAAAAAAGAACAGAGAAAAAAAGGTGATGTATTTTTTAAAAAAATATGAAATTTGGAAAACCTAATTTTATGTTTATTTTAAAGGTTTCAAAGAAAAGGTAGCAATTTTTGAGACTTAAAAATGGGGGATATAAAAAAGGGTTTTAATAAAAATTGCATTACATAAATATATACATTTTTATTTACGTTGAAGATAGCATTTTTGAATATCAATCAATTTTAGATAGAAAAAAGTAGTTTTTTATATAGTTAACTTCAAAGTAATTGAGCTGCATTTAAGTTAATCGAAGGACTTCAAAGACGGCCACCCAGTGTGCCTCAAACAAAAAATGCAAATAATGCGCAAAAAGAGCTTTGCTTCACAAAAAAGAATATACTAAAAAAAGTACATGTTTGAAAAAAATTTTGTCACATAAAGGGGAACCGCATTTTTTAAAAAAGGGAAAAAATATGCAACATTGAGACTTAAATGGCAAATGAAAAGTAGTAGTAAGAGGAGGAAAAATTGAGAAGAAAAGAGCTGCTCCAGAAGCAGCAAAAAAAAACAATAAACGTATAACGTATTAATTTCTTTTTTCTTTCTTTCTATTTTCGTTTCTGCTTTTCTTCTTTCATTATTTGTATTATATTTATTTTTTCTTTTAATACCTTTTTTCAGGTAATGAAAAACAACTTTAATCCCGTTTTTGAGTTTATACTAACAAAACTTTTGGAATGACATTTTTTACAAGTAAATAAACAAAATTATGGTTTAATTATAGTCATTTAAAAAGTAAAGGGACGCGAAAATTATGTTGAAATTGTAAAAAATTAAGCATGAAAAAAGAAAGAGATGAAATTGGATAAATCTTAATTTTTTGAAAATATAGAAAGAAAATGTAAGGACAAAAATGCATAAAAAGTTAGTCCATTCAATTCATCCTCTGAGCTATTCTATTTCTTTCTTTTTTTCGTCCTTTTTTCTCCAATGTTTGCTCGGAAGAAGCAACCATAAATTCGGCTTCTTCTGTTGCATGCATTTTTTTTAGTGGACAACACATTTCCAAAAAAAATTCTTATTTTTCTCATTTTCTGACGAGTAAGCGTCTTTTGCAGCAGCTCTTTTTTTACTTTTTCCGGTTTGAGTAATAGCAAAAAAAAGAAGATGAAGATGCATTTTTGACCAAAGGCCACTAGGAACATTGTTATTATTATTTTTTTAAACCAATGATTACAAAAATAGATAAAAAAAAAGAAATTGTTTAGAAAAAGCTTTTCGAAAGAAGATGATCGGTCACATCTGGAATGAGACAAAAATCTAGCACATATTTATCTCAACGATCTTATTTCGTTTTTTTTTTATATTTATTTTTGTATCATCATCAAAAAACAACGTGATGAAAAAAGAAATAAATATATTCAAAAAGATTGAGAATAAACTGTTGTTTGAGAACAAAAAAAAATACAATGGATGGGTCATTTTTTTAGGGAAGAAAAAAAAAGGAAAGAGAAAAGGGGATATGAGAAAAGCAGAACATCTGGTACATGCAAAAAATGTGAATATTTTCCTTTTTTTGACATTGTATCGCTTAAAATAAAATAAAATCCAAAAACAAAATATTAAAATAAAAAAAGGAGAAATAAGATAACAAGGATTTAGTGTAGTTCCAAAGCAGCGAATGCTTTTAAAAAAATGAGTATAACCGGTGGGATAGAAAGAAAGAAGAAAATGCTTTTTATTCTGCGCGTTTGCCTCAAGTCATTCCCTGTAGTAATAAAAAAAGTAAGCAAGAAAGAGATACTTTTGAAAAATAATACAAACAAACAAAAAACATATAGAGGTGCATCCATGATACTTTTTTAAGTAAATTCCTTTTCTTCCTCTCCCTCGTGAAAAAAAAAATGTTTTTTAACGTTATATTGGTTTCAATGATGATCGTCGATCCCTGAACTATGTTGCAACAAGAACAAATTGCGATCGCTTGTTTTTTTACTAAAAATATAGAAGAGCAAAATGCTAAAAAAAATATGCACCAAAAAAACAGAAACTTATTAGTGATTGTGAAAAAAGCTTTTGTGTAAATGAAATTGTAAAACAATGCTTTTTAGGACGAAAGGGAATATAAAAAAGGGGAACACATTATGGGAAAAAAATTTTTAACTGCATAAATCAAATAAAAACGTGGAAAAAATCAGTTATTGCTTTTATGGCTAATTATTTTAAACTAAATTAATCACAAAAAATTTTGTTATCAAAATTGAAGAACAAAAGACATAATTTTTTAATACAGGATAAGTAGAATTTAAGTGTTTTAAAAACAATTTTAGTGGAAGCAAAAATAAAAGAATGAAAAGAGATTTTTGTTTTTATTTTTATGGACAAAGTTGTTGCGGAATTGTCCGAAAAAGAAAAGAAGCGCAAATAACCTTAAACGTAAGCGACTGCGAAAAGAAAAAGAAAGGAGGAAAGACATTCTTATAGTCAGTTAAAAAACATTTTATTGCGCAAAAAAAGATTGGGGATAGATCTTCTCCTTTTTTTTAAAGGTCGCATGTTCTTGACTGTAATGAATGAGGGAGGGAATTGCTGTTTCTGATGGCAACAAAAACCAAAAAAGAATTTTTAATTTAATGATTGAGCAACAAAAGAAAAAGAATAAAGAAACAATAACTAGAAAAATACCTTTGGAATTGCCCAAAAATATTGCTTTTTAATTTTTCATAAAAAAAGAATTTTAAATAGCGTTAGCAACACGATAAGTTGAAAAAAAAGACAATTTATTTTGTGTTTGTTGCTAAAGGCAAAAAAAATGGGGGGACGCACGTTTAAAAAAAGCGCAAATGTTTCTTTCACTTCATTCAAGAAAAAAGTTGAAAATAAAAAATATATAAATATATGTTTGATAACACCAATGGTCAAAGAGAGAGAAAGAAGCACAACGCTGATAGTTGATTTTAAAACAATTCATTTTTCTCTCTATCTCTAAACAATGACGAATATATATAGCTGAAAGAAAAAAAAAATTTTTTTTGTGAGTCATTGGGTATGATGTGAGGGGAGAAAGAATGTGAGTATCAAGAAGCAAAGTGAAAATAACTTTTTTTGAGGGAGGAAAAAAAATAGGGGAACGTGAACAATCATTTTCTAACTTGGTCGGGACAACACAAAACTGGTGCCTCCGCTAGAGACTAAAGACTTGTTTTGATTGTGAAAAAAAAAAGACTCAACTCGTTGCTGATCTTTTCAAAATCTCAAAATTTTGTTTTTTACAATAAGCGTGTTATATAACTTGTTCAACAACAGTTCACCCCCTTATTTTTCCTATTTCTGTAAAAAAAATATCAAAGCCGGAATAGTTTTGTTACTTTTATTCTTTTTACACCTTGTCTGAAGCTCAAAGCTCACCGAATAAAAAAAACCTCATAATAAATATAAAAAAAAAAGTAAATGTGAATATGAATGGGACGGAAACAAGGAAAACGTCATTTATACCTTAAATTGCTGGCTGTTATTATACTTTTGGTTTTTTTTCTGCAAAATAAATATCTCTCCAGTAAAAAAACAATAACTTTTTGAACAAATTCTATATTTGGAAAAAAAGAGAGTTAAACATGCAAAAAAAGAACATTAATTTTAGTTCTTTTTGGAAGAGTAATTATTACAACAAAAAAGAATTGGAAAGTTATCATGTTTAAAAAGAAAAAAATGAAAAAAAGAAATAATACCTTGACTCATTTGAAATTTATTTTTTCTAATAAAGACGCACAAAGAAACCTTTCTTTTTTTTGTGCCCTTTTAAAAGGCACCAAAGTCTTTAGTAATAGTAATAATATAAGAAAAAGAACAAACAAAATAATTAATGTTAAAATAAAAAAATTTTAAGCACAAAAACTTTCACATATTTTTGTGCAGTTTTCATTTTTTCTCTCTCCTCCTTTCTTTTTGTTGTCTATTCTTAGTTTTGCCTCATTATATTCCTTCAATCGTAGTATTATCAAAAAGCTAAAAAAGCAATGATACAAAAAGAAAAAAGAAATATTAGATGGAATGTATATGCCCAGGGACACCAAAATATTTCTTTTAAAGGGGCTTCCAGATAACGAGAAGAAGAAGAAGAAAAAAAGGCTTCAAATGTCTTCTTAATCATCGTTGTCTGTAAGCTATTAAGACGAACCTAAGACCAATTATTGATCTTATGACGCTATATATTATTCCTTTCGTATGAAATCAATACAAAAATGAAATATACGTTTTTTAACAAAAGAAAACGAGAGAAAAAGAAAAAAAAACAGAATTTCATAGGTAAAATGAAAAATATATAAAAACCTTATGATCGTAATGGTTTTATTTGAAAGCATGAAAGCAATCATTTTCTTTGTTTGATTTCCATTTACTTTCTTATTTTTAACTGGAATGCCTTTTTTTTTAAAAAAATTTCTTTATAAAGCTTGGCCTTTATTTACACGAAAACATTTGTGGAAAGAAAAAAAAACAATTACGCCCAAAAAACAAGCCTTTATTGTTTGAATCATAAAGTTGAGAAAGTCTAATAATCTTTTACCCCATTTTTTTCCTTCAAAATTTTTTAAGAGTAATCAAAGAACGAAGAAAAAAAGCCTCTTTGAGGAAGCAAACATTCCGAAATCAAGGTACGTATGCCACTACCAAATAACTTTTTTATTTTTTTGACAGGAAGACGGAAGGAAACGAACGAAGGAAAAAGAAGAGAAAAAAAATAACTAAAGAAAGGAAAAAAAAGAGTAATGGGCGGCATTTTTCTCGGCAAATGCGCAACTGCGCGGTAAAGAACGCGATCAACGCTACTCTATCCATCCATCCTTTGAGTCTAACGAAAAAAAAACACACATTCAATTCGGGAGAAAGAAATGGATAAAGATGGAAAAAAGAGCGAAAAAAGTTCAAATGCAGTTCAGAGACCTTAGCCAAAAAGAAATCATTCGTCCTTTCACTATTCTAGCCTACTTCAATTTTCTAAAATATAACATTGTTGTGCAAAACCATCTGCTAACAATGAAAAAAAAACATACATTTAAGAAAAGAAAAGGTTAAAACTTTTTTTGAATCAAAAAAAGAAAACAGGGTACTTTTATTTCTCGCCCTGTTTACATCAACCAAAAAACGGATCAAAATTGAAAGTTACACTAACAAGGAAATAATGTAGGAAGAAAAATTGTTAAATGATTCATTGTCGAAAAAAATAGAGAGAAAAATATACGCCTAAAAGCATCGATTTTGTGTTTTTTTTTATTTCATGAAACCATGCTGAGAGAAGAAAGAGATACATCGTTATTTAACCGCTAGAGAAAAAAGATCTCAACAACAAAAAAAAAGAAACGAAAAGAAAAATACAATCGAAGAAGTCACAGCTGTGGTAGAAATGGCCTTATATTGCGCGACTCGTTTTTTTTTGAAGGAAAAAAAAGAAGACTCACTTTTGCAAAACGAAAAAAGGAAACGAAAACTTATGTAAGAACCGCAGCAATTAACAATTTCTTTTTTAACAACAACACATATAACGATTGTAACACTGAAATATACTTAAACCCTTTGGGATTTTTTAATGTTTTTGAAGAAATGAAATAAGTCACGATAGCGGAAATAAACAATTAATCATCATTCGACTACTTGAAAAAAAAGAAAGGTGTGAAAATGTAAAAAATAATTTTAAGAATTTATTAGAAAAAGTGTTGAAATTTT
>JAQIXH010000751.1:0-11317 GCA_034700145.1 Panagrolaimus detritophagus | reverse complement strand
TAAAGAAGAAAGTAAGGAGCTTTAAAAGCTGTTAAAATTTTGAATCTTTTTCTTTTTTCAATAAATCAATGTCAATGGTTTAAGTGAATTGTATAAATTGATAAAAATATAGTACAAACAATCCTTTGCAATTACAATAATATTTATTGTTCATTAAGCTATGAAAATATGGTATTACCAATTTTATATTTTCATTTTTAGAATCTTTCACTCAACGTTATTACTTTTAGTTATCAACTTTTTTGTTATTGAAACATAAGAAATAAAATATTCAAAGATATGTAACATAAGAAAATCCTTTTTTCTAACAGACATTGCTTTTTTACAAATGTTGCTCAATTTCGTAAAAACAACATTTGATCAACTTTAACACCCTTTCTTTTTTTTAGTGCTCAAAAATTTAAAAGAAAAACAACTTTCAATTTTTGAACAACCAAAATTGTCATTTTGCGTTTGTCGATGAAAAAATTTTTCTATAGTTTAAATAAAATTTTAAAAACAAAAGTTTTTTGAATATTTTGTAAATTAAAACATTGTTTTTAAATTCTTTTCTTAAATGATTTTTGAATCATTTGTTCATTTCTTTAAAAAAAGATATGCAAAAAATCCTAGTTTTTGCTATCAATAAATAAACTTAAAAAAGAACATTAATTTATAGGTACCTTTTCAATAAACTCTCCGCCTTACATTAAAAATGTGATATAATCGTGTTACATTTTTATATGTTTTAATTAATAAATTCAAAGTTTTGAAGAACCATTTTTATTGAGTATTTGTTGTGAGATTATTGAAAGTGTTTTATGGTTTTAAGAACATATTATTATCATTTTATGTAAATATTATAAAATTTAGACAAAAACGGAAAAGCCAATCGTCTTCTGCGTGGCTGTTTCACCTATAGACCAAATTTGTAGAAAAAACATTTTTTCATGTTTATAGCAAATAGCAAAGATCCTTAATGCCCCATGCAAATTTCAACAAATTTCAATCCAAATAATGATGCAAATTTCTGAACAATTTTTTTTTCATTCTTCTGTCAAATCATTTGTTTTTTACATTCATCAAATTTAATCATTTTTTCATTCAAAACAAAATTTTATGAAAGAATAAATGCCACGAAAGCGGAAACAAATTGGAAACGATTCTGTTACGAATTTTGCAATCGGAAATGGAACATCTCTAAATTCAAATGATTCAAAACGACATTGAAAGAATATAAAGGAAATTCATAAAAAAGTTGAAGTTGCAAAATCAGAAAAGTCAAAGAAAAAAGTCTTCAAAGAAGAGATCGAAAACGTGAAACACCAGGATTCTAAACCATTCCTCCGCAGTCTCCACCATATCAATAATCCAAACGATTAACTGCAAAACAACAACAACAACCTGCAAAATCACATGTAAAGTATGTTTATTTTTTAAAGGATCATATATAAAAAACGTTTTTAGGCACGAAAAAGAGAAAGGTTTATCAAACCCATTTTTATCTAAACCTGTTCCACGTAAATTTGATACAAATTATATTCGAATCGCAACTGAAATTCATACCGAATTGCAGCTGAAATGCCATCGTATGTTTCTATCAGTTTTTCACCAATCTCTATCAACATCTCGATTTGGAAGTTCAAATTATGATTTTATTGGTACAACAAAATATGTATTAATAGAAGCACATAAAAGTCTACTACAATCACGAAAATCTGATACTGAATGCTCTATTTATGTTGTAAGTTGTTTCTCATTAATAATATTAATTTTACTTTTTATATTTTCAGATCCTTGAATTATTTGTTCCAGATATAATTCTATGGAGAGATTGTTTAAAGAAAACTTTTTACTTTTCCATGAACAACTTTTACTTTTACATGAACAACTTTTACTTTTCCATAAACACTTTTACTTTTCCATAAACACTTTTACTTTTCCATAAACACTTTTACTTTTCCATGAACAACTTTTACTTATCCATGAACACTTTTACTTTTCCATAAACACTTTTACTTTTCCATGAACCACTTTTACTTTTACATGAACCACTTTTACTTTTACATGAACGCTTTTACTTTTACATGAACGCTTTTACTTTTACATGAACACTTTTACTTTTACATGAACAACTTTTACTTATCCATGGACACTTTTACTTTTCCATGAACAACTTTTACTTATCCATGGACACTTTTACTTTTACATGAACAACTTTTACTTATCCATGAACACTTTTACTTATCCATGAACACTTTTACTTTTACATGAACGCTTTTACTTTTACATGAACGCTTTTACTTTTACATGAACCACTTTTACTTATCCATGAACACTTTTACTTTTCCATGAACACTTTTACTTTTACATGAAAACTTTTACTTATCCATGAAAAACTTTTACTTATCCATGAGCACTTTTACTTTTACATGAACAACTTTTACTTTTACATGAACAACACCCACAAGTTTCAAAGCTCATTTCATTTACCTGCAAACGCTCATTATTAAAATAAATTTTTATGAGGTTATTTATCAACTTTATTAAAAAAATTTAAGATCCTGACTGTTTTTAAAGCTGCAAAATTAAAGTATTTGTGCGCTTTTTCCGTCATTTTCTTTATGAAATTAATAAGAAAATAAATTTATTTCGATCCTGTTATTAATTAAACTTTTGTTTGCAGCACTGAAGAATCCTTCAAAAGTGTACAATAATCAGTGTTGTGGTGGCTCCACAGTCGGAGCCAGAGCCGGAGCTGAAGCGTCAATTTTTTTTTAAAACATTATTAATATTTGATTGACTGTTTTCTATTTATTGTTCCAAACTGTTTTCAGGCCCGGCCCTCGTAAAAGTTTAATTTTTTGTGATTTTGCCTTGGTCCCCCCTGTGAAGTTTTTTCAGAAATCGAGAGAATCAAGGCCCGGGCCGGGTCGGGCTTTTTGAAAAGCCCGAGGCCCGCGTCCATCCTTACAAACGAATCTTATACACTCAAATTTTTGGACACAAACACTTTAATTTTAATAAACTATCTAAATTTATAATAAGAAATTAGTGTTGGAATTTTAGTTTTATAACAGTTATTTAAACATTATTTTTTAAACCACTGTTTTTGAAGCCAGTTATTTAAAGATGAAGTTTGTTAAAGACTAAACTTTCAAATGATTATCTCAAATCCGGCATTAAAAATTTTTAATCGATGAATAATCATTCAAGAAAAATTTAAAAATGGTACTCCTTTTTCTTTTATCTTTCATTTAGCGAGGTCCACCCTTTTTTTCTCTGCCATGGCAAAAACTCATGCAAAAAAAGAAGGAAAAATCAATTATAGACCCATATATTTCTTTTTTTCATAAACTCACTGATCCCTTTTTCATAGCCATGCAGGGTTTTTTGGCGCCAAACTGCATGCATTTTTTTGCTCTTAAAAAGTTTACAAAAATTCTTCTTAGTGATTATATTTTTAATTATTAATTCTTTTTGGAGCCAAAGCTTGACGAAAAAACTCAACGTTTGTGTGTTTGCTATTGGATTAAAGCTAATGGAATAAATATTTGTTTGGGAGCTGCTCTGTTATCACAATGTCGATTTCTGATTGTTCCGATTGTTCAGATTTAAGGTTTTATTAAATTAAAATTTATATTTATGATTTTTACTAATATCATTTTTTTTCAGTGACGGAGAAAAACTTTCGCTTGAAGATCTTCAAAAAATGGGTGTTATTGATACTGTTGTTGCAAACTGGATAATGGAACATCCTATTACTGAAGAGGAATTCCAGTGGAGAAAAACTTTCGCTTTGAAGATCTTCAAAAAAAAATGGGTGTTATTGATACTGTTGTTGCAAACTGGATAATGGAACATCCTATTACTTCCTATTCTTGTAATATCATACTGTGATCGTAATATTGCTCAACGTTCTCATGAAATTGCTAATGCACTAGTAAGTTTGATTTACTTTCTTTATGATGTAGTATAAATGGGGTTGTTTTAGGTTTCTCAAGGAGGTATTCAAATTACTTCTACTGTATTTAATTTTAAAACAAGAGATCAATTATATGTTGCCCGACGAAATATGAAGGCTTCACATGCTTGGGCATTTTACTCAACTCATGGAACTTGGGTTCCAGGACATTTAATGAATCAACCTTTATAACAATTCGTTGCTCTTCCCCAAGAACGAACAATTTCAACAAAAGTTATTACTTTTTATTCTGATTCTAAATTTGTAGTGGAATTGGAAGAAAATTACGAATTTTTTGAATGGTAAATTTGTTTCATTTGCTATTTGAACGTGGAGTAGATGTTGAAATTACTATTGCTGATTCTGCATAAAATGGATGAAATGGTTTTATTGCCTAACATTTTATGTAATTTTTTTGGGTGTTTTTGTTCAATAAAATTTATTATTTAACTATGGTTGTATTTTGGGGAAATACTTGTTGATAAGCTGTGAACATTTAGGTTCCAAGGTTAGCGTTCGGATAAGGCCATCTTTGATTTTTTTGTGTTCGATATTTTGCTCTTCCATTTTGGAACCAAACTTGTAGTAGAGCTTCTGTAAAACTAATTCTAGTTGCAATATATTCTCGAGTATAAATTTTACATGGATTAACGTTAAAATATGCAATAATTCTTTGAACATTTTATTTTATGAAAAACTTTATAGTTTTATGACGATTGTTTAAAAATTCAGTTGTGTGTCATGTAAACTTTCTTTTTTATTTAATGTAGCAGTTAACTTTTCTGTTTGATAGCAGATCCGTCAATAATTATTTTTTTAGTGAATGTATTTACCAGTCATAAAACAATTAATTAAGAAAAAAAGAGACAAGAACTTAATTTACAAAATATTCCAAGCAAGCTTTGTTCAAATTCGACTTTAACTATAAAACTGTTTTCGCCATTAAATGAAAAAAACAATCGAAGAAAAAGATCGATATTTTTGCATTATTTTTTGGGCAGCAACAAATGAATCTGCGTGAAAAAGCGGAGAAAACTTTTTATTTAGGAAATCAAAGAGCATACACAAAAAAAGCATCGTCTAACCGAAAAATTTATAAACTGCTTTTAAAACAATTGAAACATATGACAATAGTTTAAAAAGAGTAAAATAATTCATGACACCAAAATCATAGTTTACGGGAAATTAGCGGGAAATTCCCGGGAAATGTCCCGATTTTTCTGATTCCCCGGGAATTTGACAACCCTGTTCTTAACACAAAAATATCGGTCTTTATTCTCCGACGAAACAAACGTTTCTTTTTCGTGCATTTTATGGTGGAAATATTTATCATTAGAAACTGAAAAAAGCTTTTTTTGAATATTTTATAAATCAAACTGATGTCTGTTAATTTTTTAACGATCTTCTCATGAATGATTTCGTCGATGAATATAAAATGATAATTTATCAATTGTGGAAAAAGTGTGAAAGAAACATTATATGAACAAAAGTTTAACATATAAAAAACTTAACACCTTAGTTTAGTCAGATGAAAAATTTTCTCAAATTTCAAGTAATTTTTATAAAACAAAAACACCAAAACAAATTTTTTATTACAAAATAAAAAAAATCAAAGTCTTTCAATTTAGAGTAGAAATTTGTGTACTTCGTGAAAAAAATATTCGATTTGGTTGTTTTTTGTAAGATTTGATAAAGCTCCATAAAGTTTCGCAAATCCATTTAAATCCATTAATAATAGCTTCACGATATTATTAATGGATTTAAACATAAGCATCCGATAATCCCCATCATTGTAAACTTTTAAATTGTTTATTAAAATTTTATAAAGATATTTAACTTCAGTAATAATAGCTTCACGATATCACTCCAAAAACTAGGATATCATTGAAATGGAAAACCGAAAAGTTTGATGAATAAAAAGATATGATATTGCAATGATAAAAAAATAGTGAAAGCCTATTTGTAAAATTCAATAAATCGTCGTCAAAAGAACAAGTATACAATTAAATGGAATTGTGTGAGTAATCTTTAAATTTTTAATCACATTTATCGGCCATATACCCAACTTTATATGCATCTAAAAACTTTATCAACTTTATAGTGTATTTCCAAAATTTCTTATTACTATAGTATAAAATAAAATATTCAAAAATTAGTAACATAAAAACCTTTGCAAAATTTACAAATCTTTTTCCCAGACATAGTTTTTTTACAAATGTTCTTCGATTTCGTAAAAAATTTTTACTTCCCCATTTTTTTTACTGTTCAAAAAAATACACAAAAATGTCGTTCTTTTTTCGCCGACGAAACACACATTTATACTTTTTCCATTTAATGGTGAAAATATTTTTTATAAAAAGTCGCAGTTGAACAAAGCTTTTTTGAATATTTTGTAAATATAAAAAAAAGCATTTGATTCTGTAGAACTTCGTGCTATATAGGAAGCACTCGAAAAATTTGGTGTTGATGCTGGTGATATTTTTTTTTGAATATTGCAAGCATGGCATTATGATTTCACAACATTATTTTATAAATTTCGATTATACAATTTTTGCATACCAATCAAAATTCTTAAATATTTATTCATTTTCGTTTTTGTTCACAAATTTTTTTCTGTTTCCTACATTTTTTTCTAAAAGAAGTTTTGTATTTTTGTTCTTTTATTTATTTACTAGCAGATGAAAATCAATGTATTACTTTAGAGCGACGTGTAGATTTTTGTTAGTTGTTGAAATTGTGACATAAATAATTCTTTTTAAGTGCTTTTTTTAACCATGGTTTTTAAATATTTTGCAAATATTAAAGTATCCAACAAAGAAAGAAATGTGTTACTGTCTTGTTTTTGCATTTAACTTAAAAGCTATTTCTCAAACGCTGAAAATAAGTTATAACAAATAGTTTTTGAATATATCGTTAATAAAACACTTATTTAAAATTTTTTCAAAAAAATTTTAGCAAATAATTGCATAATTTATTAAAAAATGGAAAAAAAATGATAACCCTGCAAAATGCATTATATAAAAATAAATTTTGGCCGTCAACAAACATCGTTTTTTTCCGGCAAAAGTATTTCTGTATTCAACAAAAAAAACTATTCTTTTTTTTGATAGCGATATTATATAATTTTTTTTCAGAACATGGCATTATTTTCCTTATCAGTTTTTTCTTCACATATTTCTTTTTTATAACATTGAAAATATAACTGTTCCTAAAAAAACACAGTTCGTTATCAATCAAACTAATTAAAAAAATTTTCACACATTTTCTATTTTCTTTTGTTCGTGCTAAACAACCAACGTTCAGTTCTTTAATGTTTTACTACATTCATTTTCCTTTAAAATGTTTTTAAATTTTTTCATAATCTTTTTTTAATTAATGGCTGCAATAACTGGTTGCACTGTTTGGTTTCTATTTATGTAACGAAAAAAAATTAAAAAAGTCATTCTTGAATAAAATCTACTACAATTAAAGTAAATTTTCAAAATATTCAAAAATAAAGTTTACATACAAATTTCGTTTATCGAAAAACCGCTTTTTTATGAAAAATTTAAAAAAGAGACATAATGTTTGTGATTTTGAAAGAAAAAATCAATATGTTTTTTTGTTTCACGAGCTTTCGTAAAATCGAGTGTTGTGAGAAGAAAAAAAACTTTTTTTACGAAAAAAATGAATAGTTCAACTTTGAATTATATTTTCTCTTTAAAGCTTTTTAAATACTTTGAATATTTTGTTTTACATGTGTATTTTACCATGAAAATAAAATTTGCAAATGTTTAACAAAACCCTAAGTTCTCCAACTTTAAATTGCGAATATTCTCACCATGTTGTTGGTAATCATAGCGATAGATATAAATTAGACTTGTATTCATCATCTTTTGCCACATTTAAAAATCTCAGTAACGATACATAAAACACATGTATGAAAAAAATTTTTTCTGATACTGTGCTATTAAATTGTGATGGACACAAATATATCCGTAAAACAATGTTCAAATAGGCTTTTGTATAAGTCAAAAATGGACTTTTTCGCTCCTTTTAACAGAATAAAAAAATATATTAAATATGCAATGGTGAGTTCCAGTTGTTGCATTAAAGAAATATCCTTTTGTACCTTTTATTATATAACATTGAAGTGAATTTTTTATTCGATACATGTTTCGCAACATTTTTTTATTTTAAAAATATTAAAATCAAAGATTCAAAATACTAGTTTTTTCTTTGAAAAAGGTTTACTAATCATTTTACAAAACAGATGTTCCTTTTTTATCCATGGCAGATGACATTTTATAATCAATCGATGTCGATCAAACCGCCCACCACCCTTTTTAAGAAACGTATTTCCAAAAAATGTTTGTTATATAAAAGCATTTATTTTCATGAATTAAGAAAAAATATACAATATAAAAAATGTTTATAATAAAAATAAGCAGAAAACAAGAATAAAACATCACAAAAAAGTAACAAATAATAAAAAGTTAAAAAGAAAACAAACAAAAAGGATGATTTAAACAAAGTATTGCAAAAAATCCAATACAGGATTGCTTTTTCTTAAACATGAAAGGGAGAATTAATTGATCGTGGAATTCCAAGAAGAGCATCATAATCAGCAGCATTTTTTTCTGTGATAAATCTGTAACATTTGTAAAGAACATCGAAGGTAAAAACATCATAAATCAAGCCAATAATACATGCAAGAATAACATGAACAATTCGAAGAACATCAGAAATAGAAACACTTTTATCACTAGTTTTGTCAAGGGTAAAATGTTGTTCTCCAGCATCCATAACAAAAGCATAAAAAGATAAGAAAAAGAACATTCCGCCAGAGAAAACGAATATTTGAAATACCTATAATTTTATATGATTAAAAACTTATCATCAAAGCATTACAAATATTTACCAATAAACCCAAGCAAAGATAAAAATATTGAGGTTTTGATTGTTTAATTCCAACAAGAACTCCAATGAATCCAACAATACCAAGAATAATTTCAATGATTTCAAAAAGTTCCCAAAAAGTTCCACCTTCTGCTTTAAAGCGTAGAATGACAGCAGCAACAGAAAGAATATATCCAAATATACCAAAAGCACAAAGAATTTGTGCACCAAATTTAATATGAACAAAATTCCAGAGGCATTTATCTTTTGAACAACGAAAATTAACATTAATGTCAGACATTTTGGATTATCTAAAACGAAATAATTGAGTATAAATAAAAAAAAAGAATGAAAACATGTTAAATCAACAAATACGCAGAGAGGCATTAAATCATTTAAAAATTATGAAATTTTAATTTAAAAAGGCTTTTCAAAAAATGAATAAGGAAGAAAAAAGAATTTGGGTATTAGTGTAAAAATATAATCAAAGACTATTTTAGTTTGAAGAGTGCGGTCAGAAAAAATAAAGAAAAATAGTAAAAGAAGAAGTAAAAATGAATGATGAGTAACAAAAAAGTGGGTTGTACCTTTTTGAACACAAATGAACACAGTGAATGGTGAATAACAAACAAAAACAGAATTGAACCTAAAGCAAGCCTCCTTTGAACGCTAGATAGTATGTTTATAAAAAAAAAATTGCAACATGGTTGATAGCTGTTAAAATGAGTTTGGCACATAGTAAATTAAACTAATTAAAATCAAAATTATATTATTAACGACTGTTAGACTTTTCATAACGGTATTGCAGTTTTTGCAGTTGAATAAAATGAAAACTTGAACTAATAAATTAACATTTAATTGCTATAATGAAATATTTAAAAATAAAATTAGACATAAGAATTGGGATATTAAGCTCATTCGTAAATCTTTTTAAAAGTGGGAAGAAGAAAAAATTCGTTACGAAGAAAAAAATAGATGAAAATCAATCGGCTGACCTTTTCTTTTTTCACCACACTGTTACACAGATGTTTCTGAAATAAAAGCAGTTTTTCAAAATAAAAGCTAAAATTGATCAATCAATGTTAGTTTTGCCTTTTGGTAATTTCTTTTTTTCAGCTGTAACGTAAGAAGCATAATTTTTTAATATTTTGTTCAAAAGAATACAATTTGGATGAAAGTTTTTGACAAGAGTTTACTACTTTACAACATTGCTCTTATATAGTCTGTAGAGTCAAAAAAAGAAGATATCAAAAGCTTCACTAAAAAAGAAAGACTTTAACTTAAAGCACGTCTCCTTTGAATGCCAGATAGCATGCCTTTAAGATGAAAAAAAAAACTTCGACATTTCCATATTTAAAACAATAAAAATTTAATGCAAAAATCTTGAATAGTTATTAATGGCAATATTTGAGTTAACTGACTTTGAATCAATAATAACTAATAAATCAGCATTTAATTGCTTTAATGAAATATTAAAAAATAAAATTAGACATAAAAATTGGGGTATAACGCTCATTCGTAAATCTTTTTAAAAGCAAGAAGAGAAAAAAGCCGGTACAAACGAAAAAAAAGCAATGCTTTGCAAAAAAAACCAAAACTGATCAAAGACTATTCGTTTTGCGTTTTAGTATTTTTTTTGCTCCAACATAAATGGCAAAGTTTTTAAATATTTTGTTTAAAAGTGTACATTTTTGGTGGAAAATTTTTGACAAAAATTAAAGCTTAGAAATTTACAACAATCCCGTAAAAATAAATTTGAAAAGCTTCGTTAATGAAAAAAAAGAAAAACATACTAGATGATAATCATTTTGTTTCAGTTTTTTTAATTATTTTTTAAAGTTTTACAAAAATCTGCATAAAAAAATAAAATTTCGGCTCAATACTTGTTATTTTGTCTATTTGTTACTTTGAGGTAAAACAATGTAAGACATTTTTCAAACAATTAAAGTGTGTTAGTTTAAAAACACAACAAAAATCTTTCAGCAATTTTTGTTCTCTCATTTAAAAAATCGAATGTTTTACTTGAAATTTTTGGCGCCAATAACTCTTTTTCTTTGTTTTGCATAAATGTCTTTTTTCTATCTTTTTTATTTTTTTAATAATAAAAATGTTTCTTTTATGTAAAAAAGCAAATGTCAGTTTCCCATCGAAGAAAAAAGAAGCAAACAAATACATAATTCTGTTGATTTCTTTCCAAATCAACAACCAAATTTTTGACGTTGTTTAAAAAAAACAGACAGGAAAGAAAGACAAAGAAAGAAAGAAAGAATGTAACATTTTGTTCTTTTTTATTTAAAATTTTAAGTTTGCATTTTTTGGCATTTTTCTTCTTTTGGTGATCATCGATTAACACAAAAACAAAAACGAACAAATATAGAAAAAAAAGTTTTGAACCAGAAAAGCTGATATCATTTTTTTATTTTTATTTAAAGCCTTTTATCTGTCACGTAGGACGAAAGGGGCCAACAAATTACACCACATATCAGAAACACAATA
>JAQIXH010000750.1:0-11324 GCA_034700145.1 Panagrolaimus detritophagus | reverse complement strand
CATGAAATGATAAAAAATGCCATATTTTTTAGAAGTTTTCGTCCCTAAAAATTAAATTTTGGTAAAAAAGTTTTTTTAGCTCAATAACTTTTAATGACTATTTAAATTCAAACCTTGATATAAACAGCCATTTGAAATAAGGTGATTAATAATGCCAAAATTAGCAAAACATCATAGGTAATTGATGCAACAAGTCGAAAGTTATGTGAAAATTTGATTGTTGGTTGAATGATTTTTGCCAAAGATTCAGATGCTAATGAATTGTTCATTTTTCGTCACAAAATGCTCGATTGCAATTTTTTAAACTAAAAAAAAGAAACTTTAATTGAAAAATGTAAGAGAAGTAAAAATAAAACAATGTTTAAAAATGGAAAAATTAAATCTGTTGTACAAAATGAATCGTGAGAAACTTTTTTTACTGTACTTTTAGAAACTAAATTTAGAATTTTAGCAAAAATGTCTAAAATAATTTTAGCATAAAATAAGGTACAATGTACTTATTACGGTATTTCTTTTAATAAAAATGCGTTTACATTAAAATTAAGGTTTTTTTTTTAATACAAATGCGTTCACATTAAAATTACGGTATTTTTTTAATGTAAAGCATTTTCTTAAATTAAGTAGCACATAAAATTAAATAATGTTAAAAAAAGAGGCGGAAAAAATTTGTTTTTAAAAAGAAGCAATCTTATGAACATTTGATCTTTAATGCGAAAGCTATTTGTTGGAATTTAGTTTAATGCTAAAAGACATTATTAAATAAAATGAAATAACACAATGTTATTTTTATAGCTGCAAAAAAGGTGCAATACTTAAAAAAGATCTTTGCAACTTTTTTTACATTTAATATATTATTTTAACAAATTTATGAAAATTTGTTTTAAAAACATGTTTTTACTTTCCTTATGTTAGAATTGTATATTATTAAGGAACGAAAAAAAAATAATTAAAGAGTTATGAACAAAGGAAAAGTTATATTTTGAAATAAGATGTATATATGCTTATGCGGATAAGGCTAAATGCATCAAAAATTTGAGTTATATGAGTCATTTACATTTTTGAGAAAAATATATCTTTTTTCAGAGTTTTGGTTTTTACAAGGGACGTACGCAAAGTGAGTTTCGATTTTTGACTTCAAAATAAGTTTAAATTAAAAATATGAGACTAAAAACGAATTTGTGAAAGTATTAGCGGCCAATGGATATCCAAAAAATTATAGTCTCAAATTAAAGATCAAAGGAATTCCTTTGATGTTTTATGCCGTTGTTTGTTGTCGGCGGAATTTCTTTGATCTTTAATTTGAGATTATAATTTTTTGGATAGCCATTGGCCGCTAATATTTTCACAAATTCGTTTTCGGGTTCATATCTTTAATTTAAGCCCATTTTCGAGCAAAAACTCGAAAAACACTTCGCGTACTTCTCTTGTAAGATACCATAATTCCGGTACTTATTTTATCGAAAAAAATCTCAAAATTGAACAAAAAACGTTAAAGAGGGCAGAGAGTTAAATATATTAACGACCAAAAGTTTTGGGAAAAATTTTATTTCAAAAGCTTGGCTTATTTCGGAATATGATCCAAAAATGATGAAACTTGCTCACACAACTTTTGGCATTTATATCACTAATCTAGGGCAGTGAAAGAAAAAATTCCTATTTTCGAGCCTTTCACATTTTTCACTTTAACATTGTATTCGAAATGACATGAACCTAACGATCAGGGAGCTTTTATATTGTACTTATGCCTGATTGTCAAGTTCATGCACTTTCGAGAAACACCATGTAAAAACGAAAAATTTTTGAAATCGTCCGCCCCTTTTAACTAAATCTTTTTATCTGCTTTTAATTCATTTTATTTAAAATGTTTTCCAAGCATCCGTGATCAAATACAAAAAAAAGGTTCCAGTATCACAAGTTTTGAAAGCAAATAAATCTCACCAAAAACCAATGTTTAATTTTTAAAAATTGAATAAAAAAACATTAAAAAAAAGGTCTTTGTAAATACAGATTTTGGCTTTATTAAAAAATTAATTGTGTGAATTGTATTTTAGCACATTGCTCTGTTAATGCTAAAATAAACGTTTTTATCTCACAATTTGAGTTGGCATTCAAAAATTCTCACACCTTTTTTTAGGCGCATGTGCTTGAGATTTTTGCAAATATCGTAATTAAAGTATGAGAAAATCATTTCTTCTCCAGTTTTTTGCTATTATGTTAAATTTGTATTTTGTATTTGAAATATGAACTTTAAAATTTTGACCCTGGATTTTGATGATTTAAAATTTCTATAATAAACTTTTTTTTGAAAGAACTAAACGAGGAAGTTCCGCATTTAATAAAGTAAGTTTTGTAATAGAATTGTGACATAGTTTGAAAATGTTAATTATATGAGATCTGTCAATCAAAAAAAAACAGTTAATCTCTTTGAAACAGGGATGTGCGGAAGTATAGTATGACTTTTACGTAGGGTTGTTCATTCCCCTTCCCCGGGGAATTCCCAGGGGGATTCCCCGATTTTTGGCGGGGAATGAAACGGATTCCCCGCAAAATTTTTTTTTGGCTTTAAAGAATAGAGATTGTTTTTATGTTAAATAATATTTTTCAATACAAAAATAACATAAAAATCGTCAAAAACTAATAGAATTGCCCATTTTTTAAATTTAGAAGCCCAAAATGCTTTAAATAAAGAGGTTCCAAAAATATTGTTATTGAATAAAACTTCAGGATACTGTAGACGAAGTATTTTTGTTGTTTTAGCTTTCGTTTACTGTTTAAAAACATTTTAAAAATAAAAATAAGCCTATTTTAAGTTAAAATGGAAGACAATATTAAATATCAGTCAAAAGAGGATTTCGGGGAATGGCGGGGAATTCCCCGGGGAATCCCCCGATTTTTTGGATTCCCCGGGGAATGAGCAACCCTACTTTTACGGAAGTAACTCCAAATCTCAAATTTAGGAAGAATTTGAGATTTACGACCGATTCTATACAATCCGCTGTGACCCAATAATCTGCATAGGCGAAATAAATTGTCAAAAGAACCTTCCGGAATTCAACACTTAATTAAACATTATTTTTAATATTTTTTTTTATTTCCATTGATTTTTTTACGGCGATTCTAATGCTACCAAACTTATAACATTTGGCGAACTTTGAAAAAACCCTGCACATTGCTAAATAAAAGCACGAATAACAGATATTTCAAAATTGCTCAGTGTTTTTCATTTATTCAAAAAATATAACAATATTTACAATTTTATTTTGTCTGATGTTCAATTTTTGAAAATTTTATTGATTTTTTACTATTTGAATCTTCGAGGATTCTGGAAAAAAGCAAACAATTAGTTTTTAAAAAAATATAGTCAAACACCGAATTGTTGCAAGGTACATTAAAAAATTGATGAAAATGAGTAAAAAAACATTTTACAACTGTTTAAATGATTTTTTTGCTAAAATATCTCATTATAAAGAAGAAACGGTGCAGTCATGATTAAACGAGCTTTCATGTCAAAGTTGCAAAAACATTTTTTCTGGTTTGTTTTACAAATGACGAAAAAAAGGATTTTTTTTCTAAATTTTTTGAATTTTTTGTTCAAGTTTTAATGTAAAAAAATGTTTTTTTTATATTAAAACCTCGTCTAAAGCTTTTGACTTCAAAAATCTCCAATAAACTTTAATATTTTTGCTTATATTTCAGTTTTAAACAAAAATGCTGTTTTAATTAGGAAAATTCAACTTTTTTGTATAAAAAATAGACGCGTTTATGAAACATTTTTTTGTTCTAGCTTTTTTATGGAAAATTCCAGGGCATGAAAATGGCTGCAAAAAAAGACATCTCCATAGAAAATTTCGAAACAAATAAAAATGAAATATGTGCGCACAAAAATATGTCATATTTTGCTATTTTTCAGTGAAACAAAAAAAATCGGTGCTGTTTTATTTAAAATATTTTATTGATTTTTAAAAACTAATTTGTAAATAAAAAATTAAGGAATTTCTTTGCGACAAAACGTAATAACGTAATTATTGATTGGCCCAATTATCAAATTCGATCAATCAATAAATATTATAAAACATATAATTTTACGTAGAACAAACGGAGTTTTAAAATTTTGAAAATATGTGTTGTTTTAACATTTTGTTTCTGCTTATATGACACTTTTTGATTCCAAAATGTTAAATATCAAAAAAAGGTCACGAAAACGTAAAATAATGTAAGAACGTGGCAAATTGTTGATGACTGTTTCTTGTGACACTTTTTTAAAAATACAAATTCAAATGAATTCTGTGATAATAAATGGTTAAGTATAAAAAAAATACAGTCAAATAAAAGTTTAATAGAAACTGAATTATGTGTTTTAAATTTTGTAAATGTAAAAAACATTCAATCAAATATGGAGCCCAGAAAATTTTTCAAAAACGAAAAACAGTATTGTTCGAAATTGCAAAACACGGTTAAATTTATGATTTATGACTTGCATTTTCTCGCACTACAGTATTTAAACTATTAAATAAACGTGATTTATCTATATAATAGCCTGCTTTTTGGCTGTGTATTAAATAAAAAAATGCATTTTTATTTCTCAAAAAAAAGGTGCAAAAAAATGTGCAATTTTCTTTGTGTGTGCCACTTTATTTTAGTTTGAGCGGTGAACTTTCTGCTCTTTTGCTTGAGAGAAAAGCCCGCAGTTTGTAAGAAACATATAAAAAAATGTCAAAACAGACAACATTTTTCTTTTTTTATGCAAGAAAAAACGGGTTTTTTCTCTTGGAATAAAATATTAATTTTTTTAAAACTTCATTACAGTAGGAATTACAAAAAAAGCTGTTCAATTAGATTTTCTCAAAAAAGATTTTTAATTTTTTTGAATGCTTTTTCAAAGAAATTTTTGATATGAAACTATTTTGCACTCAACTTTTGATGTAATAACGAAAAAAATGAGAAGATCGAAACTGTAAAAAACAGAATTTTTTACTATGGTGTACTGTAATATTTTTAATTATTCAAGTGTGACATTTCATAACCAAAGATATTTTAATAATGGCACGTGGAAATTTCATTTCTTGCTGGAATTTAAAAATGAGTTATTGAATTTCATCTCGTTTTTTCCCTTATAAATTATAATAAAAAGTTTTGCATTGTTGCTTAAAACAATTTTTAAAATATTCAAAGAGAAAGAAATTTTTTTCAAAAAATAGAAGAAATAACAATTTTATTTCTTCGCTGAAAAAAAATGGGAAGAATCTGTTTTTTTAAAAAAAGATGCTTTCTTGCAAAAACAGAAAATAACGATTAGCAGGAAAACAGCGCTAATAATATTTAAATAATATTTTTTGTTTTTAAGGAAAATGGAACAAAAAAATGCATTTGGAAAATTTGTATTTGTTTGACACTTTTGTTTTTGAATATTTTGTTGATTTTTTGCTCTCTGGGCCTTTCAGTGTTCTTAACGCTTGAAAAGATGTATTCTTATAAGGAAATATGTAATCAAACAATAATCCTGAAACGTTTTTAATTTAGAGGAAAATTAATAAAGCTTTTTCAACGTAGTTCAAAATTTGCTTATTCAAAACTATGGTAATAAAAAACCAAATACATCTTTGTATAACATTTTGGATAACTTTACAGCAAAAACAAGTTTTTTTACGTTTCAATCGTTTATCCATATTTTGTTGAAAAACTGTTGAATGAATTTGTAACATTTCATATTGTTCATAAAATATTGCTTTTAACAAAATTTAATAAAAAGAGTTAATAAACGAAAATAAATATTCAAAAAACGGCTAATCTGTTTGTGAAATTAAAATTAGTCAAATGTTTTTTGAAAAAGAAAATGCAATATTATTGCTGCCAGCAAAATCAAAATGTCGCCCTTTCTTTATGTCTTATTTCAACATAGAGTAAAAAATTGTTTTTTAACCAACGAAAACAATGGTCGCTTTGCATTTTGTCGTTTTAGTTTGTCCAGACATCGAATCTAAAATTTTATATAAAAAATGCTGAGCTTTATAAATATAATAAGTTTTGCTTGTCTGAATATTTTATTTTTTTTGTTTAAACGTTTTATAAATTTATTCAAGCAAAATATTAATCTTAATTTGAATTTATAAACTTTTTGTCGACAAGAAAAGAATTTAATGGCAATTTTTTGAATTTCTTTTTGTTGCAATATTTATTCAGAATGCTTTTCAACTTTTCAACTTTTGTAATTTTGATAATATTTTGTTAAATTAATCCGTATTTTTATTGGTTCACTGAAAAACTTTTAGCAGAATTTTTAAAGCTCAATGATTCGAGTGACGAAATTATAAAAATGAGAGTCAGATCAAATGACAGAAAAATATACAAAAAATAGGACTTTTTTATTGTTTTACTACCAGAAAACCAAATAAAAAATAATTACATCAAATGAGCAATGTTTTCAAGATGTTTACAAATACTTTTATGATTTAATTCAATCCAATCAAGTTTTTGACATTCTTTTGAACAATAAAATGCCATTTTGCATCGTGAACAAGATGGAAGAGTTTTTGCGGCTTCTTTACCACAAACATGACACATTTTATCAACCATTGAATCATCTATAATAATAAACAAATTTAAAGTAGGAGTCTTACTTCATATAAACTTTTGGACAAACATTGTCGTAAGAGTGCAAGCAAAAAGAATGTATTTGTGCGTTTTTTGCAAAAATAGAATGAAAGAAATACGCATTACACAGAAAAACGGCTTGTTAAAAAAGTGTCAAAAAACTTTAAGCATTTCTATTGTTCTATTTGGGTTTTACAAAAATAGCAATGTGCAGGGTTTTTTCAAAGTTCTCTAAATGCAATAAATTTAATATCATTAGATGCGCAGTAAAAATATTGATGGAAAGAAAATAAGAAATGAGTAAAAAAAGTAATATTACTGCTTAATATTACTGTTAAAAAGTAGAAAAAAAATTTTTTTTCAGCCAGGGAACACATTTTCATTATACAAATTTTCGTGTCGCGTTCGCAAACAACACTTTTTTTGCAACAAAAAAAAATTTGTTTTTCACTGGTTCAAACCCCACCGAAAACACAAAAATATTTTTTATCTCGGATTGAGCTTATTTTGGCACATATATGCATTCGGCTATGGAGAATCCAAAAATAAAAGCAGTTTTTTTTAAAAAAAAGTTTACGATTGTTGGATTCGAACCAGTGACCGAAGGACTGATAGACTGCGCTTCCACCACTGCGCCATAGACGCAAATTTCGGCGCGCTCACTTTCGCTCAATTTTTAAAAATACTATTCGATGCAGAAAAAAATTCTGCATCTGATAGACTTAATTTCTAAGGGGGCCACGGGGGGCCACAATACAACATTTTCAAAAAAACGTAAAAAAATACGATTTTCTCTGATATTTTTCATTTTTTGCAGGAAAAGTAATAAGGTTTATATTTCTACAGTATACCTCTCTTGCATTTTCTATTGACTGAAAAAAATGAAGGGGAACACTGGCGTTTGAGTCGCGCATGCACAATGCTATACAAAAATATGCTTAAAAAGTGCAGTAAGTATTTTTTACGCGTTATTGAGTAATTGTGGAAAACTTATGGAAAATTTTATTGGTAAGACCGCCTTTTTTTTGCGTAAAAAGTGACAAAAAAAAAGCTAAAAGGTGTACAAAATGTGCGTAAAAAAAACGGAATGCACTTTTTTAACAAGCCGTTTTTCTGTGGATGTAAAATTATCGCTTACCAATTTTTACATATTTTAGACCTTCAACTCGAATAAAATTTTGTCCAATTTTTGGTTTTCGATGATAAGGATTAATAATTAAAAGCTTGGTATTTGGTCGAAAAACTTTCATTACTTTACGGCAATCAGTCTTTCGATCTCCGGTTGATGGCCAATTATAAATTTCAAATCTAAAATCCTCTTTCTTTGCTAAAACAAGTGGATATTGAGCCCTTACCGAACAACATCCAAATTCTCATCTTCAATTTTTAATTGAACACAAAATTTAATTATAGAATCAAAATAAGCCCAATCAATAATTCTTGCTTCCAAGATTCGTTCATTGTAAACTTTATCTTCATTCGGATCCATATTTTTCAAAGTAATTGTTTGAAGAGGTGACGGCTTTGGTGGATTTATGGTATGAGTTACTCCAAAGAGAAATCCAGAGAATATATCTGGCTTTACAGTTCCTTCAAGATGATCAATAAGATTTTGACGATTTTGAATAATCAATCGTTTCCTTTCTGGATCAGTTTTACGTCTTTCCAAACGATATGTTGAAAGGATGGTGCTTCCTGAATTATGAATTTTGTTTAGTTTAAATGAAATGGAAATGATTGCTTAAGGAAAAGGAGAAACGTTAAACAAATAACAAATGATATAAATCCTTATTGAAAATACCCTTCCTCGTTTTATTTATTTATTTTTTCAATTTTTAACCAAAGAGCAGTTTTCCACTTCTTCAAAAAAAAGCCTTCGAAAATTTTCGAAAAATGGGAAAACGAGACTCAACGAGTCATACCAAAACGTAGAATTTTTTTATTGATACTTTTTTATCGATTCTGAATGAATGCCACTAATAGTGGGCATATGAATTTGTTTTGAAAAAAGGGGAATCGCCAGTAAGTACGACTTAGTGTACTTATGGGCAATGCCCCCCTTAAGATCAATATTAAAATTTTGCTCTTAAGGTACCCAATTTTTTTTTTAATTTGAAAATTTGGGGGGGGGGTTTACCTAATATGTATATTTAAAAAAATATAACAAACCTCTTTGATTTCTTTCACTTTTTGGTGGACGATCACCAACTTTATCCTTCCAAAGCATATAAGATCTCTCAAACAACCTTTTCCGTCCAGAAATATATGGATAAGCTTCAAAACATGGCAACTGACTTCTTTCAGCAACTAAAAAAGCTTCATAATATTCAACAAAATTTTTCCAATCTTCCATGAATCCACAGTATTCTAATATAATATGATAGCACATGGGAACATTAGGATCATCTGCAGGTGCAGCAGCAAGAAATGCATTTAAAGCTTCCATAGATTCTTTTGTCCCTGGTTTCATAGTAGCACGAAGAGCAAGTAAATGCAAATTATTGGAAATACGCTAAACAAACAAACAATAATTTATTCAGAATAATATGATATAATTAATCTCACTTTGATAGCTGCTTCAACATAACTTAAAGTAGCTTCTAAATTTCCAGTGCTATCCAATGCAAAAAATGTTTCTTCTGCTAAATATTCGTCATCAGGAAACTTTTCTTGGGAATCAAAAATCAACTGTGGAAAGCGTTTAGGATGTGTTCGAAGATAACAAACAATTGTATCAACATCATTTTGATGAGTTTTCATTCTTTCCTAAATGTTAAAATTGCAAAAACTATTTATAAAAATTCGTAAAAAGCCCTACCTCAATAAAATGAATGAAGAGTTCTGGAACTTCTACGACTTTTGGATGTAATCGAATTGCTTTTGATAAAGCACAAATCAATCCACCAGAATCATTTTTTTCAAATGCTTCAAAAGCAACAACCAAATTCTTCCAAATTTCCATATGTTTCTGAGCAGTTACTGATCCATTCTTTGCTGCTTCCTAAAAAAGTTATTAAGAAAGATCTTTTAAGGCAATATAACTAGCGACGTGCTTGGATTTTTCAAAGTTCTCAGAATGCGCTAATTTTGGTCTTAAAAGATATAGCTCATCCAAACGATGGGTAAATAAAAAAGAATTATTTTTAGTATTAAATTACTGTTTAAAATTTGTTAAAAATGTGAAAATCTTCGGACAAAAAAAAATTGAGACTCCATAAACACCCTTTATTTATGCAAAAAAACGCGCGAAATTCAAAAATTGTACAGTTTGCAATGGTGAAAATTTTACCGTTTTAACGGTAAAATTTTCACCAAATTTTCCACAATTTAAAAATTAGGATTCTTGCAAATTTATAATTAATTTTAACACAGTAGCATTGAAAATGCTATGGAAATTCATGACTAAACAAGAGAAAAATCTTTTTTCAATTTTTAGACTGAAGAATCAGTTTTTTGATAAATTTTTTAAACGCGTTAAGTTGGCAAAATTTTATCATACCTATCCGATGCAGAATTAAATTCTGCATCGAATGGATATAAGATAAATAATAAATTCGATTGAACTCATACCAAAAATCGAAAAAAACGCATTTTCGAGGGGTCTTACAAGGAAAATTTCGTCCAAATTTTATGAATTCAGAATCCACGCAAAAAACTGCATAATATTGGAATAATAATGAAAAAAAAGGATAACTGTGCCGGATATAAAAATGAGCACTATTTCTGATAAAAATTGTCCGAATTTTTTTATGAAGAAAAGTGCTTTGACGTTATGTTCTAGCACATCGCTTAATATGACATCAAAAAAGAAAAAATTTTAAACGCACTTCAATATATTTACCATATTGTTCATAGTTAAGTGGATTGTTCCGGGTGCAAAAACCTAACTGACTGCAAACATTTTTCAATTTTTGTTCAGGTGTTTCATGGCCAGGATCGAGTTCTTCAATATGACAACCTTCCATTTTATTTTCAACTTGTGATAAATTTGATTGATTTGGATCGAGCAATTTTTGAGAAGCTTTAAATTGCATAACTTCTGGTTCTTTTGATTCTTCTTTTTGCTGTCTTGGAATTTCGAATTCATTCTAAATCTTTATTTCTTTTAAAAAAATTGATTAGATTAAACACAAACTTTAATTGAACCATCTCCAAATTTATGCTTCAAATCCATGGAACCTTTCTTTAAACTACACTTTTTAGGTATTAAGCTTTGATCAATAAAATTATCAGAATCAACATTGTTTTGATAAGCAGAAATACGTAGTGAAAGAGTGTTGTTGCTCATTTTATCCTTTTCTTTCTTCCAATTTGATTGATTTTCTTTTTCACAAATATTTAAATATTCTGATGAAATTGAATGTGATGTTTTCTTTTTTGTTTCAAAAGAATTAAAAGATTTCTGTGATGCTTTATCAAAATCATTGAAAACTGATAATTTGTATGAGACTACAGTCCCGGGAAAATTTGTATTTTCTAACCCAAAAAATTTCAATCTTTCAAGTTTTTAATACAGTTTCAGAAAAAAAATATTTTTTTGGTTTAAAATTATTTAATTTTTACAATTTAAAACAATGCAGTAACAGTTTTATAAACATTAAAGGAGGCGGATGTTTTGATGCAGTTTCGAAATCTCAGATTTTTGTGATTTTCAGACAAACTGAGAGTCTTGAAACGAAAATGACCCTTTTTTACATTGTTTTTATCAAAAAAGATGCATTTTCGTTTCGAGA
>JAQIXH010000749.1:0-11338 GCA_034700145.1 Panagrolaimus detritophagus | reverse complement strand
GATACTACAACATTTGGTTTATTAACATTTACTAATGATTCAAATTATGATAACAGCATAATTGATAAAAAGCTGTAGGATCTATTTTCATAAGAAATATAACTCCATTTGTTTTATAGGTTTTACACAAAAACCAAATATTCATCCGGGTATCAAGTATTCACATTGTATATACATGTATACAAACATAGTTTGGGGCACCCGGGGTAAGGAGATGTGAAAACTCGGTATTTTGTGGTTTTTCATTTAAATTCGTTTCTTTGGTCCTTATCACTGAGAGAACACTTGGTAACGAAAAGCTTATTACTAATGCGTTACTAATGCGTTACCAAGTGGTGAAGCTTTTGTAGCGATTTAAATTGCTGCCATCTTTTTTTCAATATAATGTGAAAAAATTTTTCTCTTCAAGTTAATTCTTTTACTTTTAGCCAAACAGGAGTTTTGTTCTTTCGAGCACGCAATGGTAAGTGATAATATAAACAAAAATCCCAAATTTAAATATCTTTTAGGTGCTTTTTTAAGAAATAAAAAAATCAATAATAATTTGTTAAAAATGCGTTGCATCTTTTAGCACATACAAAGGGATGTGTCTATAAAAAAAATGTTTTTGATTCTTGGAATGCAGCAGAATATGATGAAGACATAGCGATGCTTGCAAATGACCAGAATGAAAGCTGTACAATAGTTTTATTGAATCGGCAAGTAGCTATAACTGATATAGCTGATGTAGGCCCTGTAAATTATCATGCAATTACGCATTTTTGGACTACATCGAAACATCAAAATGTCAAAGTTTTTAGAGGTGCCAACGAATTATTTGTGGAATTTAAGTATATTTTTAAAATCTTTTGTTTCTGCTTTTTAATTTTTTCTTTTTACAGTTCATCATCGAATGACCCCTTAAATGCCATTTCTCTTTCTTCGGAATTTTATATTATTACTGTACCCGTAAACTGTAGTGTTTTAATAGGGCTAACTAAATTTACGCAAACATCTTTAACTCTAAGCATTCCCTATAAAGCTTTATGGGCGACACCTTTTTATGCAACCACCGGAATACAGGTTGTGAAAGATACAAAATTTGGTGATTTTACTGTAAATCAAGAAATTACTGCATTTATAAAGGTGCTTGTGTTTGATGTTTCTTCCGATGGAGGACTTGAAATTAATGGAGAATTGTAAGATTTTACAAACATTTTAAAAATTAAAAAGTGTTTAAGTGTAACGCACGCTGGTCAAATATTCAATGCAAGCAATACTAAATTTACTTTTTCTGTTCTGCAAATGAATTTTGGAGATACTGGAGCTTTATTTGAAATTGAAACAGTACAAAATGCAAAATAAGATTCTTGTAAACGCTTTGATTTTAATTGTTGTTTTTTTTCATTTTTATGCTTTTTTTTAAATTTAATCAAGTAACACGAAAACTACTTTTTTAAAATTCTTCATTTCATTTTATAAATATTCGAAAAACAAGCATGTTTAAAAATTTCACTTTTTGATTTCTTTATTTGCCCATATTTAATTCAGATATCTTATCAAGTTAAAATTAATAGACTCTCTTTTCCGAAAATTATAGTTTTTAATTATTCTAACGACAAAAATAAACTTTCTTATTTCTTTTGAATATATCAGGTATTTTTGTGGGATAAAACACATGTTTTGCTTGAAGTATACTAAACGTAGAGATTATTTTTTATGTTCCTAATCCGTATTCTTTTTCGGAATATTGATAAAAGTCTTAACATATCCTATGTTTTTTCTTTAGAAGCTTTTTTTCACATTTTTCACTTTTCTCTTTTCTCTTGGAGAAAAAAATCAATCAATTTCAAAGTACAAAAATGTTAATTGAGATAGCCATCTTTTTTGTTTATATAAAAGATGTTTTTTCTTTAAGAATATACGGTTGTTCAAATGGTACTATATAGGCACTGGCGTTGTCACTGCCTTAAAAAATGCATTGTATTTTACAAAACATAAAAAATGCCCAAGAAAGGACATTCGTCATTCCAAAAATTTGTCATCACAAGATCTTTTTCAAACTTTTAGTGGTACGCAAAAATAAAACAAGTATTTAAAAATGTTTTTTGGGTATTTGTTTTATTCATAAAATCAACCGAAAAAGACACACATACATTTTCCTACGATTTTATGGCTCAAAAATTGTTGACATTTTGAATTTTTCTTGCTTTGTTTATATCTACGAATAAAAATCGTAATGAAAATATGCTTCATTTTTTGGAAATATTATATATTTTTGTTTCTTCTTTATATTTATTTGAATATTTTAATTCAGTGAAATACAAATTTGAAAGTAAAAAATGAAGAAACAATAATAATACAGATTCACAATTTCTTATAAAGATGAAAAATTTTTTCTTGATGCAAAAGTTTAGTGCTCATTATTAAATAAAAAAAAAGTTGAAATAAACAAGGCTTTTTCTTTCGCTTTGACAAAAACTAAATATAACATTTTACTTCATTTTTAAAATTAAATGTCGATAAGCAAATTTAATTGAGCAAAATTGAATTCAACAACGACTTTCGAAAAAAACCAGTTGATTAATTAAAATATTTCTCGTCATTTTTATATCGCTAATCTTTTACTACTTTTTAAAAATTTCGCAAAAAAAATGACTCATAATTATTTTCTATTATTTTACGCCGTTTATATTGTAATTATATTTCAGTGTTCAGCATTTTTAATTTTAAAACTTTTTTGGTAAACATTGAACACAAAAAAGCCATTAAAAATTATTAATGTTGATTTTAATATGCATTTGATGTAATGCACTTTAATGTGTAAATGGAAAATTATGTAAATCTTGTCGAAAACGATACAGCAATTTAAAACCTTCAAGTTTTTGCCAGATGGTTAAATATTAATTCAACAATAATTTCAAAAAGTTGAGTTTTGTGGACATTCCTAGTAATTTAGTGGGCTTTAAACAAAAGTTATAAATTATGAATTTCAAATGTTTCTTTTTTTGGGAATCCGTAAAGTTGTGACACTATTGATTGAAGCCATAACAAAATGACGACAGGTTGTTAAAGTGTATGTATCTACTGTGAGACTCAATAAATTTAAACAACTCTTGCTGAGTTTAATAACAATTTGATAACATTCATGAACTAATTTTTACGTTTTTATAAAAAAGTATATAAAATAGAACATTTTTTTAGTAAAGAAAGGATTGATAAATCAGGTTCGTAAATTATAGAAACTTTTTCAATTATTTTTGTTGTGAAAAAAAACAATAATAGTTATTGTCGATTGTAAAAGCAGAAACGAAAATATTTAAATATCGTCAAGGTGATGATGCAGTTTTATATTTATATTTTATTAATTTGCTTAGAAAATATTTACATTAACTTTTTGGTTTTTTCATTTCATTAATATTTTTCTTTTTAAATTAAAATATTCAAAAGAAACTGAAATAAAGCAAACGAATATCGATTATAAAAACTTTTCTTTATTTCGCAAAAAAAGACAAAATCAATAGACATTTAAGCAAACATTAAAAAAAACTTTTTATACTTATGTTTGCAACGCTCTTTTTAAAAAAATCGAAGAAAAATGTCAAAGAAATCGCCATAACATTTTGAAAAAAATTTTTGCATCAAATTTTTCGATTGCTTTTTTTCCGCTTTATTTTTTGATGAATAAAAATATTGTTTTTTGCATTTCCTTTAAAAGCTTTCGAATATTTTATTTTTACTGATACAATTATAGGAAAAAAGTAAAACTGTGGAAAAAAATCAGTTCTTCGACGATGAACAACAAAACGAATTCCATCTATAGAACAATATATAAAGTTTGAAAGGGAATTAATGAAGCAAAGAAAGAAATATCAAAAATGTAAGTCTTGGAAATTTCACCATTTATTATTAAAAAGACCAAAAACAGAAATCAAAATACACAAAAAGTGTTATTTTACATTTTGATTCAGAAATAAATATTTTATTAAAATCATAAACATCGAAAAATAGAGGGAAAAGTAAAATTTATTGAATAAACAAAAATGTTTTTAAATTAAAGTACAAACGAACAAATTTGATGTCGATTGTCAAAAAAATAAATATATGAATGTTTGGCAAAAATTATTTTTTTTATTGGAATTTAAGAATAATTATTGCAAAAAAATACACTGTTGATTTTTTTTAAAGTTCAAATGCAAAATTCACTATCTTTTCATATATTTTAATATTGAAAAGAAAAAGTAGAAGATTTGGTGAATCAATAACTTATTCCTTTTTCAAAAGAATCTATCATCAAAAAGTTTCGTTATTTTTTATCTTCAATTAAAAAATATCATTGGACAAAATATTCAAAAACTGTTATTTTGCAAATTACACTGCGTTTTCAAATTGAAGCAAAGATGATCGCATTCGAATGATCGATTTTTTAAAGAAAGACGTTTTTTACGAAAATAAAAGCTATTTCGAAATATTTTTTTTTGCTTTTCGAAAAGTTAAATATTGCATCGACAGACTTTATTAAACTACTTTTCATTGTAAAATAGCTTTAAAAAATTTTTATTCTTTAATAAAAAAAATAAGAACAAGGATAATAATTAAATATCGGTATTTTAAATATTCCAGAAAAATGAATATTTTTGTATTGTATTTTATTAAAATCTAAAATCTAAAAAATATTTACATCAATTAAAATTTTTAAAACAAGAAAAACCATTGTCTTTTATCTAATTATGCGGCTAACATAAATTTTAATGAAGGGTACATTCGTTTTTAAAAACAAAGATCAGACGTAAAAATAAACATTTAAAAAAAGAAGGCAATGGCTCCGTTCTTGCTTCTTTCATGTCTGCTGTCCGTTGTAAAAAAAAAACGAATTTTTAACTTTTCTCTCCATTTTTTCGCACTGTCAAAAAATTTAGCATGTGCGAATGTCTTTTAAAAAAATAAAAAATCTGATTTTGGTGTTTATTAAAAAAGAAAAACAGTTAAAGTTGTGACAAATTGAAGGAAGTTTGAATATTTGATTAAATATATATTTATAGGTACTTATTTTATATTAGAATGACAAAATAGAAAAAACAGATAAAAAATTCCAGTGACACTCTAAAAAGAGTAACTGGAATCATTTTAAATTAAATGGTCAGTATTTATTTTAGTCTTTTTTTTTGTTGTAAAGGCGGTTTTTTAAAACTTTGTTAATAAAGCCTTTTAATTAGATTTCTAAAAATTTAAAAATTAAAATAAAATAACATATTTCCATTCGTTTAAAAAAATGTGTTTAAAATTAATGAATGCATAAAAATATTTTAATTTTAATACAAAAACTTGTTGTAGATGTTAACGGCTGGCCATTTTTGTTACAGGGGATTTAACAGGAATGGCTAGCCTTTAACGTTAAAGGCGGATTAACAGAAATGGCTGTAACACACACGTGGGCAAGGTGCGGGGATGAAAATTGAAACTCGAACGATACCCAAAATCCGCAAAGGGTCCCCCCTTACAAAAAAACTGACGATTTTTTTTAATAACTGGGAAATTTACGACACCTGATTTTGGGTTTTGCCTACGATACCCCCCAAAAAGTGGCCTACGAACCTACGATACCTAGGTGGGAAAAATCCCACCCTATCCCCCCCCCTTGCCCACGTGTGCTGTAACATATACATGGTAATATCAAATTCATAATTTTGTTTACCTTGCAAAAGAAAACGCTAGAAGTATCTTTATCAAGAATGCAATTGAAAACGATGAAGATCAACGATGATTAAAAAGCCAATGTTGGAAATATTTTGTTTTTTTTCTATTCTTTATGAGGTAGCCGTTTAACTTTTACTGCAGTAGTAGTTCACTTTTCAAATTGCTTTTAAAAATGAGTACATTACTTAAAGACACATTTAATTTTTTGTGCTTAAATTTCAACAAAGAACTACATTAACAAAAACAATTAAAAAAGAATAATAATATTGCGTGGTAAAATAAATAAACAGCTGCTAATATCGCAATTATTTTGCAGACAAAACGTTTATTTGCCAAATAAAAATAAATAGGGTGGTTTCTTTTCTTTGAAAAAAAGCAACTTCCACAAAATTCGTTAAAGTCACAGTATATTATTTTTGTGTAAGCCTTTTTTGGGAATTCTAAACACAAAAATAATACAATTTTAAAGATATGTTATTTAAAAAAACTTAAAACTAAACATTTTTTATTTCTTTTTTCAAGAAAAAACTGTTTTTGACAAAAGTTAGAAATTTGAAAATAAATAAAATGGCTTATTTCAATTACGTTGTTTTAATTCATTTTATTATCATTATTGCATCATTAATTTATTCCCTTTACGTTTCATTATTTTTGCTTTTAAAGAAACCACAAAAGAAGCTTCAAATTTCTCGCACACATGTAGTGTTTTTATATTTTTATTTTACCGCATCCTCAACAATTTTTCTATTTATTTATTCATCCTATACATTAATCTGGTGGCGACCCAATGAAGTCATTTACAATCCAAATGTGCTATATTTTTTTGCAGGACTTCCAACAATTTACGTAAATTTAGTTCCCGTTGCTGATTTCTATCTTTGTATTGATCGATGTTTTGCATTTGTTTTTCCAATTTTATTTCAACAACGATTTAAGATGCTTCTAGCGTTATCCTTTTTTGCCACTGATTTATTAATTTTATTAATATATTTTTTCGCAACAAAATACTTTTCATTTTTCACAACTGAAACTTCAACGACTTGTGTTTATTATATTTGTCTTGTGTGGAAATTGAATTCTCCCCTTATTATGACTTACACAAAATATGTTTTTTGTGGATTAAATTTGATTATCAATATTATTTTAATTGGTTTAAATTATACAAGAAAATCTGCCAATATTTCAAATAAGCTGAATAAACCTGTAATTCTTGTTTCCATTATTAATATTTCTTTCGCTTTTGCTCCTGGATTCCTCATGGATTTGGGCGAAAAAGTAAGTGTATTTTTGAGGGTGAAAAAGTTACGGTTGTCCAATGGAGATCTTCCCCTTTTTGCGATGGTCTGGTGTCTCTCGTAATCCAGAAAAATAAAGTAAAAATTTTTCCAAATCTTTAAAAATACTAATTTTTAACGAATTTTATGTTAAAAAAGATCAAAAAACAAGTTGGCGGTTTCACAGTGTTATGAACATTCTATGGTGTTCAAACTATTAGGAAAATTAATTATAATTTTTTATTGCGTTAAAAAATCGAGTTTACCATTTTTTAGATTGTTGGAACTTCATTAACTGAATATATTGGTGACACAAATTTAACATGTATTTGCATCAGCATTGCTTTAAGTGTTCGTATTTATTTACAAGTGTTCAAAAAGTATTTTATTAAAAGTATTGCATTCAATAATGTTGTTACAATAACGACTTAAAGAAAAATTTTAATCTGATGTAAATTCGTTCTTTTATATTCTGCTAATATATTTTTTTATAAAAATAGCATGAAATAAATTTTAGTATCTTTCAAAGCGATTAAACTTTTTAATCATTAAAGGAGATTCGTCATTTGTTCGTTTTTCGATTTCATAAAAAAAATTGTGAAAGCGTAATAGATTGAAAATCAGGGTTTTTGCTTGAAGAACGCCACACTTTTTTTCTCTAAAAGAATCTAAAAGAAAGGGAACAAATCTAGCAAAAACCGAACAAATATGGTGTCTCCCTGAAGTATACATTTTGTCAGCAAGCTAATATAATGCATTCAATGTTTTATAGATGAAATAATTATGTTATTTTATTGTCTTGCGAAAGATAATAGGAATAACTTTTTTTTCAACGCTTTCATTTGAAATAAAAAAATGTTGATAAAAGGTAATTAATTTTAATGATTTTTTATACATACAAGATTTGACTAAAATTGTGTAAATGATAAAAAAAAGAATAAAAATAAATGTTTGCATAAAATTGTGCGACAAAAAAAACATTCGAAATAATTTTATTGCAGTAAAAAAAATGAAGATTATATTCTTTTTTATTGTAATAACTATTGTGCCATGCATTGCCCAAGAATATACCAGGAATTTTTATATGCCATTAGCTGCCGCCGCTTATAGCAATGATCCAAATAAATGTCTTTCGCAAATTCAGAGGTCTTTTTATGGTGACAATCAAAATGTCTATATTTCCGTAAAACCATTTTTGTTTTTGAATTAATATAATATATAAAAGTTCTTTTTACAGCTTTATCGGCAATACACGGTAAAATGTGTTTCGTTAAATGCTACCTGTTCAGGATACACAGCTGTTGATACCCATGATAGAAACGTTTACCTTGCGTTTAAAGGAACGGAAAATTATGAAGAATTTTATGAAAATGTTTGGAATTATGATGAAATGGTGCCAATTCTAATTGGAGGAAAAGTTTGCAAACAATTTTTTGATGCATTCAATGTCATTTGGAATGCTGGAATGAAGGATGATATTTATTACTTGAAAAACAGATATCAAGGCTATGGTTTTATAATTTCTGGATATTCCACAGGTAATTAATTCATCATAAAGTTAAACAAGGACATATCCAGAATAAATTTTCGGAGAAGACAAATTTCATTTCAAGGGGAATATCTTTGATCTTCTGGCACGCAAAAGATTAAAGAAAAATTCGTATTTCGGGGAAGTGGCAAGGGCTCCAAATGCCCCCTCTTCCCTCCAAGATACGGCCTTGGAATTAGAACCTAAATTCATTTTTGTTTTTAGGCGGTGCTATGGCTTCTATAGCTGCGGCAACACTGGATTCAACAGGAATTTTTAAAAATCCTGGACTTATTACATTTGGACAGCCTCGAACGGGTGATAAAGATTATACAGATGCTATTAATGCTGCTATGGTATAATAAAAAATTTTGTTGGCAAGCAATAGCTTTAAGAACAACAACTTTAATCCGGTTTTCAAGATATTTAGTCAATTCCCCCTTTTAAATTAAAATCCTTTCCTCATTCGTTTCATTTTTAGAAAAATTTTTTTGACCATTTTTTTTTTTAAATTTTTTTTTTAAAACGCATCTTAAAATTTGTTCCCAAAAAAGTATTTCTTCGTAATCATTTGACCTTAAATCGATGTCATATTTTAGGTTACCGAATATGATTATCCCAGCCGGGTTGTTAATAACCGTGATATCATTGCTCAACTTCCCCCCTTGAATGATACGGTTTATCACCATCATATGCTAGAAATGTGGTATCCCGGTGATATGGGATGTGGCGCTGAATGGATTGACTGCCATAATGGTGGTGGTGAAGACCCAAGTTGTAGTGATTCACTTAATGATACATTATTAACCTATGAAGATCATAAGTATTATTTCGGTCGAGATTTCGCTCAATTTGGTATTAATTATTGCCCTAATATGTTTAACTGTTTTGGCTAATCATCCTATACGATACATCGCGAAATGAAAAATTTTCGAAATATTTAGATGATTCTAATCACGTTAAAATATGCCTTTATTATTGTTTTCGCTTTTTAAATTTTTTTCACAAGTTTCTATGATTCCGTTCATCTATTCTTTATTAATAAAAAGACGAACAAACATTGATACTTCAGATAACTCCCAAGGGTACTAATAGAAAAATAAAAAAAAAGAAACAACACGACGTTGTCAAAGATATCTCCTATGAAATGAATGACACAAAGCTATAAAACACACAAATATAAACATGTTCATGAAACATCTATAAATGTTAGAGTTCATTACCTGTTACACTTCACAAAAAAACAAAATATTTTGTACTCCACTCCGTGTCGTATGTGAAGCAACTAAAGCACCGGATACTCGAATTCGTGTAGCTGCTCTTCAATGTCTTATTCGAATCGTATCATTATATTATAATTAGTTGGATACTTATATGAAAGAAACTCTTATTGCGGTATTTGATTTTTTTCCTACTAACCTCTTCTAATTTTTTCTCTTTTTAGATTACTGTGGATGCTGTGAAATCTCCAGATAATAATGTTTCTCTGCAAGGTATTGAATTCTGGTCAACAGTTTGTGAAAGAGAACTTTGTTTTACGCGTATGGAAATTAATGAAAGTTGTTACCCATCATCTGTAAATCGACAATTTGCAAAATATGCATTAAAAAATACTGTTCTATCTTCACTTCTCGAAGTTTCTTTAAAACTCGAAGAATACAACGATGTTGCTCAAAAATGTATTAAATTATTTGCCGAATGTGCTCGAGATGATATCGTCGAAGTTATTTTACCATTAATTCAGGATAATTTGGAAAATCCTGATTACCGTTCTCGTCTAGTTGGTATTAATGCATTTGTTTCAATTATTGAAAGCATATCCCAAGAAAAGTTATGTGATTTTGCGGAAAAAAAGTCATTCAATCACTCCATTTATTGCTTACTGATAGCAACGTATGTTTTTTTCTATATTGTTACATTTTCTTTATACATTCATTTAGGATACTGTTCGCGATTTTGCGACTTATGCAATCGGATATTTTTTTAAAAACATTGAAAAAACAAAGGAGATGGAGCTCGACTGAAATTTGTTTGTTAATATTGTTAGGGAGCATAACACTCTTACAAAACATGAGTTCGTTTCATGTAATGCGATTTGGGTTTGTTTAACCTTTTATCGATTTGAACAATAATTTTGAGTTTTACAGGCTTTGTCAAAACTAAGAAATACTGCTGTTCAAATGAAAGATAATGATTCTCAAAAATTAATTGATCAATATGAAAATCTTTATGTAAGTCATCGCTTCTTCTAAAAAATTCTTTAAACAAAAATTAAAAATCAGTGTAGAATCAGTTGATCCTACACCGTTCAATCATAGATAACTCTGTGATATTTTTATTTTTCTTTCTTTTTTTAAAACTGAATGCCTTTGCTGTGTTAGCTGTTCTTAAAGGGTTAACGAGTGATGATACTCGACAACATCTGATGCATTAACGTATCGAGTTAAAAAAAAACAAGAATCACCATTAAACTCTGGAGGTTCTTAAGCTCCGGACCATATAAAATTTTTGTACAAATCTTAAAATTTTTTTTTCACTTGCCGGTTGCTAGATATACAAGTGGTAAGTAGTAAAAATTATACACTTTTATTTTAATTTTAAATTTCAGAAACTACAGCAAGAGGTCCAAAATTCACTACAAAATGGTCCTCTCAAAGATCTTATTGAAAATTGTGAAGAAATTTCTCGTTATGCAATTATTGAATTTTTTCAAATATGGGCAAGTCCGACTTATCAACTTTTATTTATTTAATAGTTAATAACTTTTAGACAACAACTAATGTAGTAATAAATGTCATTTGTTTCACCATGAAGAAAATCAATTTTTTTAAAGTATCTGATGTTGAAACTTTTATCCAAA
>JAQIXH010000748.1:0-11343 GCA_034700145.1 Panagrolaimus detritophagus | reverse complement strand
CTTGATGAACTTACAAATCCTAAGAAAAAGAAGATTGCTCCAATTAATCCAACAAAGGCAACAATCATTTATTCAAGCAAATATCCAGAATGGCAGCAAGAAATTCTTATTCTTTTAAAAAAAATTTATGAAGAAAATAATGGAGAATTTATTGATAATAAAGAAATTACAAAAATGATTATGGCAGTTCCAATTGTTAAACCAAAAGCAAAAGAAGCTATGCCGTTTGTTCAGTTCATTAAAGATAAAGTTGGACAAAGAGGAATTCAAGTTTTGGATTTAATTTTCAATATTGATCAACGAAAAGTTTTTGAAGAAATGATTGAATATTTAAAAGGTGCTCTTAAAATTGATGATATAGTAATTGAAAGAGTTGAAGAAACTGCTGATCAAACATTGGCAAGTAAAGTTGTACCCGGTACACCAATTGTTAATTTTTCTTGATTTATTAATATTTTTAATGTTTCACTGTTGAGTTTTAAATAAATAATTTATTGCATTAAAATATTTTTTCGAAGATGGTTTGCTGTTTATGTTTGTAGCATTTTAAAAATATCGGTTTTTTTTGAACTTTGGCAAAATTATATATTCTACATATTTGTAGAATGTCTTCGGTTAATATTTGTAGCGGTGATATTACAATAACACAACAAATTATTGCTTCATCTTCTGGTGCAGTACTTACATCTTTAATGGGTAATATATTTTTGTATTATTCGAAAGAGGGAATTGTTATCACTAATTTATCAGTGAACATTTTCATGGAAAACTTGTTGTTTAAACTGTAATAAAAATTTATAAAATTTTAGTTACTCCGATGGATGTAGTTAAAATTCGATTACAAAGTCAAGTACATCCAATTGCAGCTGGTGAATGTTTTTTATACAGTAACGGGTTGATGGATCATCTGTGTATTAATTGTGGTGATGCAAAAATTAAAGCTCCATGTGAATGGTATAATCGTCCTGGGCATTTTAATGGAACTATTGTGAGTTTCATTTTTTTCAGTATTACAGTAAGAAATAAAAAATTTTTTAGGATGCGTTTGTTAAAATTGCTCGTAATGAAGGTATACGGTCACTTTGGAGTGGCCTTTCTCCAACAATTATAAGTGCAATACCAGCAACTGTATTTTATTTTTCAATTTATGATAATTTATTGTGTAGAGCTCGTGGACGGTATGGTGATCATTTTTATGTTCCATTAGTTGTTGGAGCTGTTGCCCGTGGAATTGCTGTTACAATTGTATCTCCAATTGAAATGGTTCGTACAAAAATGCAATCTGAATCATTATCTTATACTCGTATGTTGTTGTCTTTTTGATTTTTTATATTTGAAAATTATTTAGAACTTGGAAAAGCTGTTAAAATGACTATTAAAAGTGATGGATATTTATCTTTATGGCGGGGATTAGGTGCTACAATATTACGAGATATTCCATTTTCTGGTATGTTTTTATAGTTTTTTTTTCAAACATTTACCGTACTTTTTAGCCTTATATTGGACCGGTTATGAATCGCTTAAGAAAGTTTTTGTTAATCATTTCAATAAAGATCATACAACTTTTTCAATAAGTTTTGCCTCGGGTGCTCTCTCAGGAACTTTTGCAGCTGTAGTGACCTTACCCTTTGATGTTGTAAAAACTCGTCGACAAATTACATTGGGACAAATAAAGACATCAGATGCCGCAAAAAAATTAGCCAATACTTCTACCGTATCTATTATGAAAGATATTGTTAATAAACAAGGATATCGTGGACTTTTTACAGGTTTGTTTTTGTTTACTGTATTTTTAATATTGAAAAAAAAAATTTATTTTAGGAATAACCCCTCGTATTGCAAAAATTGCACCGGCATGTGCAACAATGATTGCCTCATATGATTATTTGAAACAATTTTTTAATGATCGAAATAAGAATTTTTAATATTAATTAAATACGTTTATTATTTGTTTGCGGGGTATTGTTAATAGATTAGATTAGAGTATAAAAAAGAATAGAATTATAAATGATTATTATTTCAATTATATTTTCCTATAATTAATTATAATGCACTTTATTAATATGGTTCAATTCGATATTCAACTTCTGCAAAACCATAACCCTTTTTACCATTTGCAACAAATTCGCACATATTTTCTTCGATATAACATGCTTGCGTTTCACCCATTTTAAAATTTACCATATCTTTTGATTCAACCTTTAAAAAGAAAATCATGAAATTAGAGATATAAAATGAAACGAACGTTGACATCATAATTCATATTTCCAGCACGGAATGAATAATGAAATTTTTTTGGAAATTTTTTGTTTTCTCCCAAATATGGTAGTTGAAGGTCGATATAATCTACTGGAAGCTTTTTTAAGTCTCTAAAATTATTTTTTTGTTTATGATAGAATAGGTCAAAAGAGATTACGGTGTAATAACATATCCAAATTGCAATTGTGTAAATACTGTTTCAGGCATAGAAATTACACTTGTATGAATGCAAGTTCCATCTTCAAGATGATAAATTATCATTATATAACTAAAGATTATGTTTAAGAATTTGCACATTTTTTCAATTTTTTACCGTCTAATTTGTGCCCAATTTCTGTACTTTGTAATTGTGTGATCTCTCATACTTGTCATAACAATTTCTGTAGGGGTTTGAAATTCTCCAACATTAAAAACACCTTTAAGCTTTCCAAATTGTTCATAATGAGTTTGATGGGTTGCCTTTAATTTTTCAAAAAGTTCTTTCGACCACGGTTCCGTAGCAATTGATCGAGCAATTGCCTCAGGGGAGCATTCAACATCAAAATCAAAATATTCACCTAAAAAAATAATAACTCATTTTTTTGTTTATTTTCTAAAAAAAGCTATTATTTTCAGACCATGATTTTCCCATATAAGCTCAAAAGATGACGCCACTTTTTGCATTGCTTCCTGTGGGGGTATCTCTGATCCAATGCGTTTAAGGTTTGGTTGACAAAATTGTGCAGGCACCAGGAAGCCATTAAAAGAGATATGCCATTTTTTCATTGCTTCAATGCAATAAATACGAAATCCAGATTCTGTGAGATATTCTGTTTCAGATGGAATGCTCTATAGATTTTTTTTATTTTATGTTTCAGTTGCATTTTTTCTTTCTCGCTTTTTTTTACTTTTTAAAAATGCTTACTTTCACATTACTCGTATGTGGCAATTCTTCATTAACAAATGTTCCAAGGCCTGGAACTTTAAGAATAAAAAATAAATTTATAATATTATTTGAGCGTTGTGCCATTCCTATTGTAAGCCACCATCCATTTGCATTTGATGCATCAAAAAAGACGCAATCACCTGCCATCGGATGTCCTATAAAAAGTTTGAGAGAGAGAGAGAGTATGAGAAAAAGTGAAAATCTAATAAATCTTTTTTTTCTCAGCCTTTCACTTTTTACCTTTTGGTAGACATTGTTTATGTTCCATTTCTTCAATGTTGCGAATATCACCACCAAATTGTCCATCAAGAATGTCAACCTTTGTATTTGATTTCTAAAACCAAACAAACAATTATTATACCTAAAAAAACGTTAGTTTGTGTAATAATAACAAACCACATAACGTTGATTTTCTTTTGATTTTTTTTGACGTCGAGAGATGACAAATTTCATTAAAATAAATTTTAATGGAAAATACATTGTTGGTCTTGAATAAATCCCATATATCTTTTTTGGAACATTTCGACTTAACAAAAATAATGCAGCTCCACCAAAAAGGAATAACAAAAACAGGAACCAAAACATTCTCCCTTCTTTTTTTCTCTCCTTTTTTTGCTTCTTAAAATTGCAGACACAGAAAACAAAAAGCAAAGGTTTTAAAATGAATAAAATAGCATATTAACTGATATAATTGCACTTAAAACAAGTCTTTTTTTTTCGTCTTATTTTTTTTTCTCTATCTTATCTGTAACCATTTTTTTACCCCCAAAACAAAACGATCAATAGCAATGATAAAAAATTTTTTTTTGTTTTTTTGGTGAAAAATGATCTTTGATTGTATTACTATATTTTGCAACATTTGTATTATTACAGTTTCTGTACCTGTATTTTCATAAAAAAATAACAAAAAAAATGTTTGCTGTTTTTTCTTTAGTGTTTGAAATGTAAAAAATGTTGTTATTTTTAAAAAGAAAAAAAAAACTTTTATATTTTTATCCACGAGCTTTAATTACACATGAATGACTAATAAATGTATGAGAAAAAAATATATTACCTAAAAAGAAAAAGTAGCCAGCAGCATTGAAACTTTATTCTACTCATTTTGTGATTTGTTGCCATATTTTTTTTCTTCTTTTTTTTCCGGCATAATGAATGAAAAAGGGAAAAAGAAAGCTTTATATATGCCAATGCGGTATTTTATTTTTTCTTTCCTGACAAAAGCTTTCTTTATTTTAGATGAAAAAAATAGCCAATTATTTTTTTAGGCTATTCATGAAACGTATGAATTGTTACAAATCTTTATATTTTTTTGCGAGAAAAATAAATAGTTTTTTTTTGGCATTCTTTTTTTTCTCTACTGCAAGCTTTTAGTTATTTTAGAAAGAATAAAATAAAATTTATCAAAAAATATGGATTCTGAGGCGTTTCGAAAACATGGAAAAGAAATGGTTGATTTGGTTGCAGATTATTGGGATTCATTAAGAGATCGTCAACCGCTACCAGATGTTAAACCAGGATTTATTTGGGATCTCGTAAGATTTTTTATAAATTTTGAAAAATTTATAACAGTTTCAAATTTTTAAAGGTTCCAAATTCTCCACCAGAATCTCCAGAAGAATGGTCAAAAATTTTAGCAGATGTTGATCCAGTTGTTTTACAAAATAATACAAATTGGCATCATCCACATTTTTTTTGCATATTTTTCTACTGCTTGCAGTTATCCCGCAATTATGGGAGATATTCTTAGTGGTGGAATTTCAAGTATTGGATTTACATGGAAATCTTCTCCTTCCATGACAGAACTTGAAATGGTTATGACTGATTGGCTTGCAAAATCAATTGGTCTTCCAGAACATTTTTTAAATTCCCATCCTGGTCCTGGTGCTGGAATTATTCAAAGTACTGCAAGTGATGCAACATTTGTTGCACTTTTAAGTGCACGAGCCAGAGCTGTCTCAGTAAGTTTCTTTGCCCCAAAAAACAACATTCCATACAAAAACAAAAATTGGTTTTTAGTCTTATAAAGAAAATAGTAAGTTAGCATGGATTTATTCTACCGTAACAAAAGCTCTACCAAAATTATCTCTTAAAGATCTTATTAAATCTCCTCCTCCTCCACAATCAGCAGAAGATGATCCAGTTGTAACATTTGGGAATCATGATCCATCAATTATTAGCAAACTTGTTGCATATTGTTCTGATCAAGCTCATTCATCTGTTGATAAAGGAATTATGTTAGCAGCAGTTAAAATGCGAAAGCTTAAAAGTATTATTGGTGGAAGGCATAATAATTATATTGTTGAAACTCAAACATTAGAAGCTGCAATTCGTGAAGATCGTGCACGTGGTTTAATTCCATTTATTTATGTTGCAACTGTTGGAACAACAAATACTTGTGCCGTTGATCAAGTGGCAGCATTAGGGCCAATTTGTAAACGTGAAAATATTTGGTTACACGTTGATGCGGCATATGCTGGAAGTTTTGCATTATGCCCAGAATATCGTTATCTTGTTGATGGATTTGAATTTGTTGATTCATTTAATTTTAATCCACATAAAGCAATGCAAATTAATTTTGATTGTTCACCAATGTGGTTTAAAGATGCAAAAGAGGCAACAACATATTTTAATGTTGAAGCAGAATATTTACGACATGAATATCAAGCTGTCGCATCTGATTATCGAGTAAGACTTCAAAGTTTTCATTTGTAAATTTTTTTAATCGTTCCTTTTTTTCTTTTTAGCATTTACAAATTGCTCTTGGACGCCGTTTCCGTTCATTAAAAATATGGTTTGTACTTCGATCAATGGGAATTGAAAAAATTCAAGAAACTTTACGTCAAGTTTGTTACTGTAGATTTTTTTACACAAAATTTAATTTTTTAGAGGGTTAAATTAGCAGAAGAATTTGCAGACTTAATTTCACATGATAAAAACTTTGAAATTATCGTTCCAACACATTTGGGACTTGTCTGTTTTCGTTATAAAGGTGACAATGCAATAAATGAAAAGCTTGTAAATATAATTAATGATGATCGACGAATTCATCTTGTTCCTGCAAAAATTAATGGTGTCTTTTTTCTTCGCTTTGCAATTTGTAGTAATCTAACAAATTCAAAAGACATTCAATTTGCTTATCATGTTATCAAAGACCTTTTACCTAAGGTACTTTAATTTTTAAACTTCATTTTGTTGTCGTCTTATTATGTGAAAGAGAAACATCTTTTTTTGTGTTGTGTTCCAATGTGTTTTACAAGATTTTATATCAGTACCAAAAATCAGTTTTTTTCAATATGCTAGTCTCTGTCAGACATATTTCATTTTTTGTTTGTGTTTTTTTTTCATGCGCAACGCTTTTTTTCTTTTTATCAATAAGAGCTTCATTCCTTTTGTTTCATTTTTTTTTGCAGAGAACTAATAAAATTGTAGTTAGTGATATGATATGGTCAGACATTTTTTTGCTTGTTAAAAATATACAACCTTTTTTAATCGGTTTTAATTGCAATAAAACAATTAATTCTTTCTTCTTTTTGTTTTCAAATGATGTTATTTTGCAAAAAAGATTAAAATTGGTTAAAGAATTCAGTTTTATGTAAAAAAAGCATAATATAAAGAAAAAATGTTAAATGGCAGGATAAAAATAATAATAATCACAAATAAAAAATAGTTATTTCAATCAAAAGAATTAATGATTAAAAGTTTAAATAAAACCGAGAGCAAAAAAAGTAGTATTGAGTTAAAGAGAAATGTATAAATTTGGTATAAGTTAATAAAAAGAAAGATATCTCAGCATCTGGGCATATTTTCAAAGATAAAAGGTTAAGATTGCGCAAGAAGAAAAGAAAAAACTACTGAAAATTAAAAAAACCATTTTGTTAAATTGTATTTTTTGAATGAGCTTTTTTGTTTAAATTTAATTTTTCTCTCTTTTTTCAAATGCTAATTTAACGGGTAATTTTTTTTATTTGATTGCTTTTACAATTTCTTTTTGAAAAAGGAGAAAAACGATTTTTTTTACAAAGGAATAGGTCGCTTTTGATTAATTTTAAAAAAAGAAAGAAGGAAAAGAGGACAGTAAAAAATGAAAGAAGAGATTCAAAAAGAAAAGAACCCACACTTGCTGTCAGTGATCGTTGTTACGTTTTTGATCAGTTTCCGTCCATCGTTTCTTTTTTTTTTTCAAATTCTGCTCACAAATTTTTTTTACTGAAAAAGGTTAGCTAAATACACTACAACAGGAAAAATGGGAATAAAAGATTGACAACTGAAACAATTGAAAAAAAGGAAAAAAAATAAAATGAATGTGTTGCGTTTTTATGTACATGCAAAAAAAGATTGATACCTAAAATTTTACTTCTTTTTTTCTTCTTCGTTTTTTGCAAAGAAATACAATTATTTTATGGGATCACAAAAAAGTTTTATAACTATATGAAAGTCAAAATTAGATTTGCGCACGCAAATATTGGCAAAAAAATAAACTAAAATATAAAATTAAAATAAAGTTAAGATTTTTTAAAAAAAGAGTAAGAGATTACATTAATTGCTCAAATAAACCCTATATAATAAAAGTAAAGACATTATTGTTGTGGACAGAAAAATGCGATAAATGCATACACGTCTATGGCTGGGATAAGATTCAGATTACGGCTTCTTTGTCTTCTTGTTTTTAAAATTTTGTTGCTATCAATATTAACAAAGATATACAGTTTTAAAAAAATAATTCTATAAAAGATTTTTTTTCAATCAAATCATCGTCGTCGAACATCATTTGAATTTCCTTTGTAGCTATCTTCTTTAAAACTTTTATTTGACATATGATTATTATTTTTGTTGCTGCTTGGATTTGAATCATTAATCCTTTCATCATTTTGTTGTCCATCTTGTTTAGAGCTGCTATTTGATTGATCATTTTTAGATCCAGCAATTTCTTGTAATGTTGGTTTATAGCATAAACCTTCATAACATGCTGGAGCATCAGTTGGACATTCACTGCATCGAGGCTTAACATCAGAAGCCCAATTAAAAGCTGGCACCTGAAAATACTATACTCCTACAGTAAGTTATCAATAAGTAAGCTCCCCAAAAATAAGCTAAAAAATAAACGAAAAAGGTAATGTAAAAAAAGGTGAACGAGAAATAAAATATTGAAAGTAAGTCTCGATAAACGCACAAATTTTGCACACTTCGTTAGTTTTTTTAACACTGTTAAAATTTTAAACAATGCACATGATTGTCAAAAATTGGCACACAAAAAGAAACAAAATAAATACATAAGCAATTAACATAAAAATTTGTTAACTAAATTGTTATTTCTCAGCTAATGTATAACTCAAATTGATAATCAATTTGTTTTATACATTAACATTTTTTTAGCATTGAAAAAAACACGACACATTCCTATTGGTATAAAAAGAATTATGCTAAAAAGCAACTATGCGCAAATCAAAGCGTTATTTGCAACTTTAGATTTAATGGTGGTGCATTATTTTATCGAGACTTATTCTTTTCTTCTTTTTTTTTGTCAATTTTGAGTCTCTCCACTTTTTTTAAAAAAAATTATTTTTTGGTTGCAATTTGCGTTAAGTTTTGTAAGTACATAGGCATCTACTGACCGCATAAAGCTGTCCATTTCCATTTACAAATACCGTGTTTCCTTGTGGATTGTAATGACAGACGAAGACATTATGATGTCCATGACCAATAATACCCCAAACATCTCGGCATCGTGCAAATCCACATCCAATAAGATTTGTTTGTGCCCAAACAACCTAAAAAAATTGTTTTTGTAATTTTTTTTTTGATAAATTTGTTTATGTCTGCGATTTTTTTAACATGAAAAAACATTGTTTTTTTTTGTGTTTTAATTCACTGCAGGCACTAATATGCAGGTTCCCAAGAAATAGAATCAGAAGGAAAAAGAATGATTCTGTCTTTTCTTTTTAACGGGTCGTGAATCGTCACCGGAAGTTGTTTTGTTTGTGCCCGCGAGCAAAAAGACAGGGGCGACTCCTTTTTTATTAACAATATGAAAAAAAAAATAGTAAGTCTGAACAAATGAGGCGCAGAAGCAATCGAAAAAAAAAGAAAGACAAAAGACACCTCAAGGTCAATCCATTTCTGGTAACAAAAGACCATCGGTCCCGGACCAATACCCCTTCATTGACATTTTAAAAATAATCAAAAAAGAAGAAAAAAAGAACATTATATGGTGGACGACGGGTGCCCCTTTACCCTCCAAAGCATCAATGCTCATTATGTGGCCAGTATTTTTTAATTGCATCTTTTATTTTTTGCAGCAGACGACAGGAGCAATCAAAAAAAGTTAATGATAAAAATGGGATGGTAAATGACAATGCTAGAATCGGCGGTATCAATGTTTAATTCAATTTTTTTACAAAAGAAAAAATGGTATCATAAAATTTATGGCATTATTAGTAAAAATGGAATGATCATTGTCCTTGCAGTTTTACATAAAAAAGGTACGCATTTAAAAAATGGGGTAATTAAATGGCGCAACGTTTTAATGTATGTTGTAAATTAGCTTATTAACCTTGTAACGGCATTTACAAAAAGAAAGAAAAAAGATCAAAAAACAATTCCCGCTTTTTTTAAAAAAAAGAAATTTAAAAAAAATTTTAATGATACCTGAATGTAATGTCCACAGCAATGTTTATATGCATGATTGCATCCACATCGAGGATTATTAACTTCTTGAAACCAACGAGTTACAGCATCTGAATAATTTGCATATGGAGCTGCCCAAATATTTTCACCAACATTGATACGATCTCTTGAATGACGGAAATCACATCGATTAGCATGTCGTTGAGCGCTTGCTGCTAATTCTTCTGACCAATAAAGCATTCTCATATTTGTTGCTGGAACCTTAAAAAAACTTATACGTTAGTACTTTACAAAGAGGATTGAGAGACTAACTAATTGACGATAACGATTATGTTCACTTGTAATCCACATTTTTAAATATTCATTTGGAGGTTCAGATGATACTAAAAGTTCTGGCCATTGTTGCTGCCGAAATTGTTGTTGTTGAAATTGTGGAAAATACATTCCTCTTTTAACTCGATCATGTTCATCATGCTCTTCATCAAAAAATTTTTCATGTCCATATAATGAATTTGTTGGGCCACTGTGTGATATTTGTGCTTCACCCATAAAGGATGGCACATTAAAACCATAAACAGTTGTAGCAAATGCTACTGTCCAAATAACAATAAAATTAATCTGCATGCTTGTCATATTTTTTTGATTGACTTGTGCAATGTGACCACAAAGTTGAGAAAAATAATATCACTAAAAAATGGGGTACGGTCAATTGATATATTTGTGTATGTCTAGCCTATTAAAAAATATTACACCGGAATAAAACGCAACTTTTTTAAAAAAAATTGTTTAACAAAGATTAATATATATTAAAGAAAAATTACATGAGCATAAAACCGTATGGCTTTACAATTAATGTTGTTAAAAAAAGTAAGAAGATACAGGGCATTCATTACTACTACCATCATCATTTTTCAACAATTATAACCGTCCTTCTTGAATAGAAACAGAAAGAGAGAGAGGGAGACATAGAGTATCATCGCTTCCGTATGTATGCAACATGAAGTCCGCCCCTTTCCTGATTACCAACAACCGGTCTTGACCGATGATGGACTTGTTACTTTTTTTTTAAATGAACAAACGCCTACTTTATTCACAGGGTTCTTTTTTGGAGAAAAAAGATATTTTTTTTTATCACAGAACAGTGTTCTGAATGTTGCGACAAATGATAAAATTGAACATTAAACAAAAAGAAAAATGGACGGAAGTTATGCGGATTAAAGGCAAAAAAGTGCAAAAAAGATTCATGAGAACATAGCGGTTTACGGTAATTAAAAAAAGAGAAGAAGAGAAAAAACGAGAAACAAATGCGCATAGATATTTTTTTTTTAAATTGATAGAAATTTAAGAATAATAAATGATAAATGAAAAATAAATTAAGCAAAACGATTAAGCAAATATAGATATTATTTAACAATGTAAATTTTAAAAAAGTATTTTTAAACTCTACAAAATCAGTTCAAAAATTATAATTGCGCCAATGGGTACATCTGATACAGAAATAAAAAGACCGTTCCAATTTTTCATTGTTAAAAGGC
>JAQIXH010000747.1:0-11344 GCA_034700145.1 Panagrolaimus detritophagus | reverse complement strand
GTTTACGGTAAAATACCGTTACCGTTACCGCGGTAAAATACCGCGACAACGGTACGGTATCCGATCACTACTTTTGACTTGGTTTTTTCCGGATATTTATCTATTTTATCCTTTTTTCAACTTGCTTTGAGCCAATATCATTTTTCGGATAAATTTTTGGCTTTGGACATTTAAAATTTATGTTTACTCATTTTCTCCCACTTTTTCATACTTAAAAATTTATGACCCCAAAAATTTTAAATAGCCTTTTTTTTAAAAACTACCAAGAAACCCTTATTATTAATAGCCCTATTTTTTACAACTACCTTTTTTTCTTTAAAATTGTATTTTTGCGTGTTTCATTATTTTTAATAGTTTTTTTTATCTCAAAATCAATTTTGCCACTTTTTCAGTGAATTTTAAATGTAACAAAATTTTTAAAGCTTTATTAAATTAAACTCTAAAATGAATTGGCATTTCCCAATTATTCTTACATTTTTATTTTTAATTGTTGTAATATTTGGTTTGGAAACAACTGTTTCAACGGATCCATTAATAGATACATCCATTGAAGCTCCAATTTCATTCAAAAAGTCTAATGTTTCAACAAAGGCAAATTTATCGGATGTAAGTTTAATTTTATATTTTGAACTATTTAAACTTTAATCCATTTCTTTTTTTTGTAGGAAAATGTCAAAAAATCTATACAATCAAAAGTGAAAAAACTTCGACAACTAAAATTAGAAGCTAAACAAATTGCATCCCAACTTCGTCGGGAACGTCGAATAAAAGCAATCTCAGCATCAGAAGGTCGAGAAGAAAAAATTGAAAAACTTAAAAAATGGAAGAATCGAATGCGTCGAAGAGTTAAAGCTTTGATTAAAAGAGTTACAAAAATGGAAAAAGTAATGAAAATTCGAAAGGCAGAATTACAAAGTGTTAAACATAAAAAACAGCAACATTTTACAACTGTTTCAACACCGCCACAATTTACTGTTGTTCCAATTCGAAAAAATAAAGGTCATCAAAAAGATTTTGGAAAGAAGAAAACAAAGCCAACAACAACAACAATATCTCCTGCAATGACACTTACAACAATAAAGCCAACATCAGCACCTTCAAAAATTTCATCATCAACCATTCCATCAACGGCAATTACGCAAGCTCCAATTGTTACAACTCAAAAAGTTAAAGTCCTTTCAAAACGTTCTCATTTTGGTGTTGATGGTTCACCATGTGAAACACATCAAGAATGTGCACCAGGACATTGCTGCCATCGATTTGGTGCCCTTCATGGTGTACATTCTGCTGTCTGTTTAAGGCATGATGCAAAAGAAGGAGCACATTGTGAACATTCTTGTGCATGTATGGGTTCACTGAAATGTGTAAAATCTTCTAATCCACGTTCACATGCATCTGTAAATTTTAAATTCCTTTCTTAAAAACATTTTTAAAGATAATTTTTACAGGAACAAGCACACTGCCGTCGTTTAACTTCAAAAGAATTTGCACATTCCGTCTCTTCATCTTCAACATCTCATTATCCCTCTTCTTCTTCTTCCTCTTCTGTATCACCAAAAATCAGAACGCATCCAACAAATAACCGGTATCATCTTCGCTATAATTAATTAATATTTATTTTATTTCTTTTTGCTTTGTTGTTATTTATTTTTCCATTTAAAATAAAACATTAAAAAACTTTTTTGGCAAAATCCTTAAATCTTTTGACGTCTACGGCAAAACATCAAAGACGTCAAAATCGAAAATGCCTTTTTTTCAAACGAGAATGAGATAAAATAAATATTCGAATCATTTATTAAATAAAAACATACATATAAAACACATAATTAAAGCACATAACCAAATTTAATATTTTGTATGTTTAAGAATCACTTGGATAAACACTTGAACGAGAAGCAATTGAACGAACTTTTGGATGAGATTTCCGATAAACTTTTGGACGAGAATCACTTGCATAAATATCTGTACGTGAAACAACTGGATAAATACGTGGTTCACCTTTATAAATTTCTGGAAAATATCCTTCATCATAAAATCGTTGAGGTGGAGGTAATAACCATGGTTGCGGTGGTGGATATTGTGGTTGAACAACTTGCTAAAAAAAAATATTTCAAGTTAATGTAACAATAAAAAAGAACTTACATGTTGTTGTTGTTGTTCTTTTTTAGGAGTTTCTCGGCTTGACCAAACTAATGCTACCGTAATTACGATGCAAGCAATGCAACAGCATGAAATAATTGTTACAATAATAAACGTTAAAGCGATATATCCAACCATAATAGACATTGCATCTTTAGCTTCTTTAATCTCTTTTTCAAAATGAAGTGTTTCTTGAGTTTCTGGTGGTGCTTCAGTTGGAGCATATGATGGTTGATTTTGTAATGCATAATGTTCAGAAGTAAGTTGCCGACGTTCTCTTTCATGTTGTTGATTTGTAGCAGCATTAGATGGAGCTTTTCTATCATGTTGATCCATTGTTGCATAACTTCCATCACGATTAAATCGGCATTGAACTGTAGTAATTAAAACAAAAATAATAAATATTTTAACATCCATTTTCAGCCGTTTTTGACGATGACGAAGTGATACGACTGAAGCAAATCTTCAAAAAGCAATAATGAAAGCAAAATTGGAATGCAAAACACTATTATTCAAATTTTATTCCAATTTATTAATTGAATTTGCATTATACAGGTATACTGTCACCATCAACGAAAAATAATTCATTTTTGCTCTATTTTTTTTGGATAAATCTGTAATCACTAAATTTTCCTTACGTTTTTAAGATAGTTGATTCTTGAATTTTAGCAACATCGTTGTATTGTATGTAATTACAATTTTGTAAAGCTACAACAGAAAAAAGTTTGACTTTTTTAATTTTTTACTGTTCTTTGGCAAGATGTCACCCAACTTTTAATGAGTTGCTAAAAAAATATTTCAAAATTTTTAAAGTCGTACTTAATTTTTTGACCAAATCTGTACAATTTTAGATATCTTATTTAGAATTTTTTAGTTCTGACTACTATCCTTCTGTTATAAAGGTTGATAAAACGTTAAATCCAATGGAATCTGCAGCATACCCTGATCTTCAAGACAATAAACCTGATTCATTTTTAACTGCTGCTGCAACAATGGATAAAATAAAGCCAAAAGAAAAAACTGAACTTTTAAAATCTAAATTTTAAGTTAATAAGATTGAAGAAATTGGAATTGTTGATCCTCGTTTACCAATGAAAGGTCCAGAACGTAAGAGTGGATCTACATTCAAATTTTTCAAAGAAGGTGAATACCAAAAGCACGCAAATATTCAACGAAATACAACACAATTAAATTTACTTCAATCTAAAATTGAAACAGCTGCAAAACAAAATAGAATTTCTTCTGCTGTTAAATTAGCACTTGTTACACCAAAAGTTGATCAAGGAACATTGAATCATCTTCCATTAATTGAATGGTGGGATGAAAAAATTCTTCAGCAGAAAAGTTACAATGCTTCAACAAATTTTTCTTCTGAACAACGATATTCAGATATGATTACTAATTTTATTGAACATCCAGTTCAATTAAAAGCTCCTGATGAATCTGTTGTCCCAAAAATGTTAAAAGTTTATTTAACCAAAAAAGAACGTAAAAAGTTCCGTCGGCAGAATCGTCGTGAAATTTAAGGAAGAAGCAGAAAAAGTTCGGCTTGGATTAAAATTACCAGAAGAATCAAAGGTAAAAATTGGAAATGTAATGAGAAATTTGGGCACTGGTGCTGTTCAAAATCCTACAAAAACTGAAGCATATGTCAAAGAACAAATGGCAGAAAGAATGAAAAAACATTTTGTAAGTTTTTTGTTTTAACTAAAGGGAGACGGACAATTTGATAGATTTTTTAACGTTTTTTTCAAAATGGCATGAACCTAAAAAACAGACAAAAGAACAATAGAAAAATATTATGATTTTTAAGTTCATGCCATTTCAAAAAAACGTTTAAATAAAAAATTTATCAAGCATCCCCCTCCTTTAAATCCTATTCAATGCTGAGTTAAACTGTGAGAACCGTTTTCGTTCTAATTGAACCCAAAATATTTGCCAGTCAAATGTAAATCGAAGAATTTCTTAAATCATCTTGTATTTGATTTTGTTTTTCTTTAGAAATCAAATGCTGATAGAAAACTAACAATTGAAGAACTTTCAAATAAAAAAAGCAGAAAAATTGCTGAAAATACAAATCTCGATGTTCATGTTTCAATCTACCGTATTAAATCACTTTCAAATCCAAGTAAAAAGTTTAAAGTAGAAACTAATGCAAAGCAATTAGCAATGACGGCGGAGTAACGCAAACGGAAAATTTTTTTCACAAAAAGAGGAAGAGTAAATTTAAAAAATCATGCAGTAAAAAAACTTAATATTTAACAGAAAATTTTTTAGATTTGTAATGTTTTAATAAAATAATAAAAACGTCTTTTAATAAACATGCGACATTTTTCTTTAAATTTTAAAAAGAAATTTTTTTAAACAAGTCACATTTTTGCAAAATATTAAAAAAAAGTAACATTTAAGTAAATTTTTTAATACCTTTTTTTTTAAAACATGCGACATTTGGGCAAAATTTTTTAAAAATGCGACTTAAAAATTGTTAAAAAAGCTTTTTTGACCAGAATCACTGTTATTTAATTCGCGAAAACTAATAATAAACATTATTTATACTATATCACAGATAGTGCCCACAAAATTTTGCCCAAATGTCGCATGTTTAAAAAATTTTGCCCAAATGTCGCATGTTTTAAAAAAAATGTATAAAAAATTTTGTAAACAATGTTGCATATTCTTAAAATTTCCCTGAAATGTCGCATGTTTAAAAAATTTTCTTTAAAAAATTTTGCATACAATGTTGCTTGTTCAAATAAACGTTGTTTCAAAAAATTTATTTTTATTAAAATGCTTGAATGTTACATGTTTTAAAAAAATTGAGGTTTATTTTTTTTCACTAATGTCGCATGTTTTAAAAATTTTCCGTTTGCGTTACTCCGCCGCAATGACTGGTGTAATAATTTTACTAAAAGATATTAATCTTATTATTGTTGAAGGAGGTTTGGAATCTTATCTTTTTACATAAAAAAACATTTTAATTAAATAGTTTTTTAGGCCCGAAACAACAAAAATTTTAAAAAATTTAATGTTGAATCGAATTAAATGGTCAGAAGAAGAGATTATTGGGCAAGAAAAGAATGTTGTTGATGGTGAAGAAAATAATCATAAAATTTTTAACGAATGTCAACTTATTTGGGAAGGAACTGTTCGAAATCGAGCTTTTAATGATTTTTGTATTCAAATGTTTCAATCACCAAAACAAATCAGAGAATTTCTTGAAAAATATGGTGTTTGTCATTATTGGGATTATGCTTACAGTGCATCAATTTTGTTATCGGAAGAAATTGAATAATGTTTTTTACTTGTTTTTGTAATAAAATATTTGAAAAGCAATCAAAGATTTAAAAAAAACTAACAAAAACAAATAATTTGGAAAAAGATTTAAAATATTTTTTCAAAATTTCATTTTCAAAGAACTACAAATTTTTTAACCCCTTTTACAGTATCTTAAAAATGTTGACATTCAAAATTAATTCCGACTGATTCATAATCAAAAAATTTATTATTATTTATCCCGTAAATATTACAAAATACACAAAATAAAACTGTACAGTAAATGATATATTGAAATCTAACTATTCTTTTGAGGGATTTTAATTGTTACGGTTTTTTCTTCGCTAAAAGAAGATTACTGTATTTTCATCAAAACTATTAAAAAAACTTACCAATAAGCAGAAAGTCCAGCTTCACCCAATTCCCGACCAATTCCACTCATTTTATAACCACCAAATGGTGCAGCAGCATCAAAAACCTAAAATGCTATGCTAAAGATAAATGCTAGCTTTTTAAAAACTTACATTGTAACAATTAACCCATACAGTACCAGCACGAATATTATTTGCAACATGTAGTGCTCGATCAATATCTTTTGTAACAACAGCAGCAGCAAGACCATAAATTGTATTATTTGCTTTTTCAACGAGATCTTTTTCAGTATCAAATTTGATAATGCTCATTACAGGTCCAAAAATTTCTTCTTGTGCAATTTTCATATCATCTTGAACATTTGCAAATACTGTAGGTTCAACAAAATATCCCTTTTCACCATGTCGTTTTCCACCTGTAACAAGTTGTGCACCTTCATGTTTTCCAAGATCACAATATTCAAGAATTTTATCCATTTGTTTTTCTAAAAAAGCTCATTTTAATGTAACTCTTTCAAAATCTTTAACATACCATCAATTTGTGGACCTTGATCTGTTGAAAGTTCAAAAGGATTTCCAACGGTACGTTTTTCTGCAACATGTTTAGCACGTTCAACAAATTCATCATAAATTTTTGCATGTACAAATGTACGAGAACCAGCACAGCAGCATTGTCCTTGATTAAAGAAAATACCAAAAGTAGCTTGATCAACGGCACTATTAACTAAAAAAGATAACTGTATTTTGTCAAAATCGGTCTTAAAATCTTACTATCAGCATCTTGGAAAATAATATTTGGTGATTTTCCACCAAGTTCAAGGGTAACAGTTTTAAGATTTGAATGTGCAGCTTCAACCATAACATGTCGACCAACTTCTGTTGAACCAGTAAAAGCAACTTTTCCAATTTTTGGATGTGAAGCAACTGCTCGACCAGCTGTTATTCCAAATCCTGGAATAACATTTACAACACCATCAGGGAATCCAGCTTCCTTTGTAAGTGCAGCAACATGTAAAGCAGATAATGGAGTCTGTTCAGCAACTTTCATAACAACTGTATTTCCCATTGCTAATGCAGGTCCAAATTTCCATGCTTGCATTAAAAGCGGAAAATTCCACTAAAATAATGCAATAAAAAAACAAATACAGTAGATCTAAAACTTACAGGAATAATTTGCCCAACAACTCCAACGGCTTCTTTTCGGGTATAACAGAAATAGTCGCCATTAATTGGAATAGTTCGGCCTTGATTTTTATCAGCCCAACCAGCATAATATCGAAGACATGCAATTGAAAGTGGAACATCTGCAGCATATGCAACAGAATATGGTTTTCCATTATCCAAAGATTCAAGTGATGCTAATAATGCATGATCACGTTCCATTAAATCGGCAAGTTTATTCAAAAGTCTTCCACGTTGTGATGCATCCATGCGACGCCATGGTGATCCAAGTTTAAATGCTTCTGAAGCAGCTTCAACGGCTTTGTTGACATCAGCTTTATCACCTTCTTGAACTTGTGTAATTATTTCACCAGTTGTTGGATTAATTGTTGGAAAAGTTTTTCCACTCATTGAATTATGCCATTCATTATTGATAAAAATCTAAAAAAAACCTGTTAAAAATTATAGAATAATCAATAGTTTACCTTTGTATATTTTGGTTCATTCTGCCATACTGGAACTGGTGCAGGAATTGCAAGGGTTCGAGATGCTGTAAGAATAGAAGTTTTAGCAAAAGACTTTGGAATAGCTTTGCTAAGCATCGTCTAAAATATATATGTATATATAAATTATTGATAAAAATAAAATAAATCAAACATAAACGTAAAAAAAGAAAAGCGACCACGAAAGAAAAAACAAAAGAAAGGAACTCAAACTAAAAAGTATTTGTTTCAATTTTCAATCACGCTTTTAACCTCTCTCTTTTCTAATCTATACCAAAAGCACATGGCCTGCACGCTGCTTAAAAGAGACGAACATTATATGAAACTTATATAAACAATGGAAGCACAAAAGAAGAATCAATCATTTCATATTGATGTACGTCTCTCAAAAGGCGGTCGTTATTATAGCCTTCAAAGATTAATCAAAAAAATGTTTCTTCTTCAATCATTAAGCTCAATGCTATCAAAGTACAATCAAAGTTATAAGCAAAAAAGTGATAATAAAATGTAGCCATCAGAGAATTAAAATCGTAATAAAAAGAAGATGATTCAATCTTAAAAAGTTATAAAATTCTGCAACAATCCCAAAATAAAACACAAAATAGCAGACAAACTCGCGACAAAAAAATTTGATGATAAAAAGATAATAACGAGAGAAAAATAATCAGAAGAAAAGTAAAAGCACAAAGAACAGTTTAAAAAATGAAATCTGCTTTCAGCTCAAAGTTTGTGCAAAAAAATGTTTTTTACAACAAAAAAAGTGACACAAAGACCAAAAAAATTTGAGAGTTAAAAAAACAACAACACAAAAATGTTGCTAATTTTTAAATTTAAAAAAGGCGACAGTCTTTTTTTAGATTTGAAAATGAAAGCTAATTTTATATTTTAGGCAAAGAAGAACAATGTTAAATCAATGATAAACATTTTTTAAGAAACGTAGAAAATAAGCAAATTAATGGTTGAAGAAATATAGTATAAAAAATCCTTAATTTCAGAAGAATTGAATTTTTTAGGGAAATTAAGAAGAAACTAACTTTTGTTAAAAGTTTTAAAACATTCTTTTATTTTTTATACCTATTTTTGTAGAAAAAAAAATGTGATAAAAAAAATTGATTGCAATCGATGCTGCTACGTTTAATGAGGAAAACTATTTTTTTTTTCTGTCTTTCAAGGTTAAAAATTTTGATACATGAGTTTTATTTTTTTCTTGTGTTGTAAAATTTTTATTTGGCCATTAGATTTTGCAATTGATTACACTTTTCCTTTTATTTTAAGATGAAAAAAAAGTTTTTATTTCATTAACGGAGCTCTCTGGAGAAAAAGTTTGTTTTTCATATTAAAAAATGAAGCAAAAAACATTTTTAACATTTCCCTTTTTTTTTGTAGAAGAAAATTAAGATGGAATTAAAATCTAAAAACACAAAATACAAAAAAAAAATTTATTTGAAAAATGTACAAAAAATATTATGGATTACGGTACTTGTACAGTAAAAATGTCCTCTTTTGATCGTTTTATATTTAATTTTTCACTTTAAAAAAGTGTGACTAGACAAAAATTTTTTTTTGAAATTTTTAATTTTTAATTATTAATGTAAAAATATGACTCATCAACTGCCAGTTGTTATAATGTAATAAAAACGCATATTTGAACTTTTGATCTTTTTTCATGGTTTTAAAAAAAAATTTAAACATAAATTCAAAGAAACCTCAAAAAACGAATTCCATTTTCAACAGCAAAAAAGCAAGTTTGCGTTGAAAAAAGAGTCATTTTTGCAAAAAGAAAGAGAAAGATAAAACTACAAAAAATATATTCTGATTCACACCACTTTTTTTTGAAACATTTATTGCCAGCCGATTAAAAAGCAAAAAAAGAGTTAACCTTCGTTTTTTTGAGGAAGAATTTTTTGTTCATCATTTTTTTTCTTTTGCTGAATCGTCTCATGTCTGCTTTTTGTGTTTGGAAAAAGAACATATTTTTGTGGTTTTTCCAATCAATAGTTTATAATGTTTATAGAAACAAACAATCCTCTTTTTGCTATTTTCAAAAGTTTTTTAAAACCAGCTGATGCTGTTTTTTCTGTGTTTCTTTTGTCTCCGGAAACTTTGTTTTTGCTGTTGTTTCTTTTTTACAGCCCATAAAATTATGGGATCTCAATTTTTTTTCTCATGCGCGATTTTTTTTTGATGACTCACGCTTTTTTTGTTTGTTCCAAGTTTATTCAAATTTTTTTTTGTTTATTGCTTTGTGACACACCATCACACATGTGTGTATCACTTTTTGAGGAGATAATGATGGTATTATTTCCTTAGAAAAGCAAAAATAAACTTTTCTTTTATGCTGCATCTTTTTTCTTTTTAAATATTTGTTTGAATAACTCTTTCTTTTCGGTGTTTTTCAAAAAAGTATCAACGAAAAAAAAATGTTTGATTCTTTCAGTTTTGACGGGTTCAATTATTTCAACAATTTTGAAATGAAATTTTCAAGATTTCTAATAAAATTTGCAATTTTAATTGGTGGAATTTCGGCTTTAATTCAATATATTCGAAGTAAAAGAATACCAGATGATCGAATTTTTGTTAATGGTTTTGTGGAACCCGGATGGGAAAATGTTAAAGAAGTATTTCGGTATGTTTTTTTCTTTTCATAGGATGTAGATGGTTTGCATTTTTTTAAAGGGAAAGTCGCAACCCTGTTAAAAGTTTTGTCATCCAAGTTTTTGGTTTTGCAAAATTTGAAAATGAGAGACTCGTTAGAGTTACAAAAATTCCTAAATTTCAAACCGCTCAAATGAGTGCCTTATTTTCTGGTGTGGATTTATAGGGAGAAAAAAAGTTTAGCTGCGACTTCTGCTTCAATATTTTTTCGAAATTACATGAACATGATGATCAGGGATCAGGGTCATTTTCTTTTGTTATTTTGCCTGATTGTCAGGTTCATGCCATTTGGAAATAAAGACTTTAAAATAAAAGATATATCAAATCGTCCGCTTCCTTTAAACTAGTTTTTTTTGTGGAATTACTGTAGTTTATTAAAATTTTCTTTGCGATTTATGTTGATACTTTTTCGTTAAAAAAGTTACAGTAACTTTTTACTTAAAAAATTGCTGTAATTTTTTTAACCAAAATTTTTGTACTCGAAAATAGGTTGAATTGAAAAACTTTGTTAAATTTTTAACCGCGGAAAATATTTTTTAGAGAAAATTTTGCAAAAAATTGGGAACGTGATGGCGCTGCTTTAGCTGTTTATTATAAAGGAAAACCAGTCGTAGATTTATGGGGTGGATTTGCAGATTTAGCATCGGAAAGAAAATGGAAAGAAGATACAATGAGTATTGCATTCTCTTCAACAAAAGTAAGTCTTTTCTCTTTAATAGCTCAAAAATATTCAAATTAAATTTAAACTCAATTTGAATATTTTTTAGGCTGTGGGAGCTCTATGTATTGCACTTTTAATTGATCGTGGAAATTTGCAATTTAATGAAAAACTTGTAAATTTTTGGCCAGAATTTGGAAAGTATGGAAAAGATGTAATTACTGTAGAAATGATTATGGCACATACTGTAAGTTGATTTTTACAGTAATTTTTTATCATTCATCTTTTAGGCAGGATTAGCACATTTGGATGAACCAATTACATTTGAAGATGCACAAAATCATGAAAGAATGTCAGAAATTATTGAAAATCAAAAGCCACATTGGAATCCTGGAGAGAAGACTGGATATCATGCAGTTGCATATGGTTGGATTGTTGATCAAGTAAATATAAATTACTGTAATACTTTTAATTTACAGGGTGTTCAAAAAAAAAGTGGAATTTTATTTTTAAAAACCAACAACTGACCCCATAAACCAACTAATAGGTGGATGATAAACTTGGAGGGGTGGCACATTTGACCC